>JARHVA010010930.1:22500-110604 GCA_037957365.1 Torreya grandis | reverse complement strand
GAGAAAAGTGTGAGAAAAGCAAGCAAAGGAGGTCATCATTAGTTGAGTAAGAAATAGGTGTCCAGGGATGATCAGATAGTCAAGGTAGTTGAGTTGGTGCTTGGTTGCTTAAGGGGTTGGAGCCTCCTTGCAGGTTGAAGCTTGCTAAGAGCACTAATTGAGTTGGTGCTTGATTAATGAGGGGTTGGTGCTCCTTGTGGGGTTGGTGCCTCACTAAAAGTTTGATTCATTGCTTATAGGACAGTAGTCCAAGTTTTGTATAAGTGGATTTTCTTTTTCTAGAGGGTTTTCCACATATATTTCATGTCCTTATTGTGTTTGCTTTCATAGATGCTTGTGTATGCACTAATTAGTGTATGTAGGTGAATGAATGCTTCATGAATGTTAAGTGAAATTGAAGGAATGTTTTCATACAAATGATTCACTTCTTCCCCCCTTCCCTGTGCCCCCTGTCCCTTTCCTCGCCCCTCCACCTTCCCCTCTCAGTAGTTATACTTACAACACATCTTCCCTCATCATCCCTTATAATTTATTTTGAAAAAATATTGTGTTGTATCTATATATAAGGGTAATAACTATTCTTTGGGTGGCCTCTACAATAGTACCTAGTGCCCATTCTATCCTTTAATGCCCAATAAGTGTTCATTCTATAATTTGTCTTTTAATACCCATTCTATCTATTTCATCCAAAACATGTATTTGACGAAATTTTGTTATTTAAAAAATTGTATCAATACAATAATAATTTTAAAATATTCTAATTATTATGTTGTACAATTAAAAAAAAGTAAAAGTAATTCATCTTATGATTTTAATAATTTATAACCATAAGCTTCATTAAATAATATATTAATATTACATGGAAATCAAATTTTTATATGATTATTTTCATCCTTAAGTAACATCATTACCTTAATACTACCCTAACAATGGTCATTACCTAATGTTCATTGATCTTCTCAACTCTCATGAGATATTTATTTGCTAGAAAATAATTACTGATAGAAATTATATTTATAGGACCCTCTTGGGAGGTGGAAATTATGCTGCATTTCTCCAATTAAAACTTAGTCAAAACATAATCATTTTTTTATGATTTGTAGTCCACCTCAGATGTCATATCATAGTTATAAATTTATTTACATTGTGGACAAGATAAATATATTTCCACCATAGACCTCTCCAAATGTGTATTTGCTGTCAAAAATTCCCCCGCTTCTTTTTTCTTGATTGACTTTGACAAAGACGTTCTCCTCTTCAATAAAATAAATGTGGTGGTGTTGTTCTTTCCTCTCGCCAAAATCTTCACCCCCCGTCTCCCCAAATGATGGCATTCTATATATTTCCACCATAGTCCTCTCCACCTTATGAAGAAAATATCCATGCACAACATTTACTTCCTCTTTTTCCCATCAAATATCCATGCAAATGGTGGGTGAAGTAATTGTTTTTGGTTGGATATTATAAACTTTAGAGAGAGTTCACCTTGAAAACAACTTCATTTTTTCTCTTTAGTTAAACTTTTCAACCATCGTCATTTATTACCTAGTCAACATCTTCTAGATGGCCAAGTGGCTTCCAAAAATGCTATGTTTAAATCTAATCAAATCTATATGGGTCATTAAGTATGAATTTTAAATTAACTTTATAAATAATTATATATTGGCTAAAATATGATGAACATTTTATTAGATATAAATTTTGGTTGTAATTTAAAAGATAATGTAAAAAGGAAAGTCAATATTTATTATCATATTAGTTCAAATTGTTTAACACAATATAGATTGTAAAATACGAGTTCTTAATTTCAATTAAAAGATGAGGTTTTAGCACATCAAATAAAATAAAAATAGTAAGACTTTACTCTCGATTACCTACACACTCTATGGTATGTTCAGTTCATTGTTTGAAAACAATTTCTTTTATTGTCTTTCGACCTCCTATCTATCCATCTCTCCTCGATGATGCCCTCCCTCTCTGTGGGGCCATAAAACTTATGTTGCAAATGCACACTCAACAAACCCTGTTAAGTAGTTAGTCAAATCAAATAGTGTTAATATATTTCTAAAATATGTCAATAAATCAATACAAAACTATATATAAACATCATGTCATTACTTCCAAATTGATAAACACATTTTCCATATCATTTTACATCATGTTTACGTAATCTTTACATAAATCAATGTCATAAATATACGATCTAATATCACATCAATTTTATGTTATATCTATAAACATATACATATTCATTGTTAGTCCTAAAATAACTTAATAAATTAAAAACACATTAACTACACATTCAATACATTTAACATAGAAAACAATCATATAAGCAATTCTTAAAACATATTTAGAATTTGGCTAACAAGTTTTTGTGGTATGTCACATCAATACAAAATATGTAATTACTCATATGTAAAAGTGTGATATGACATAAGCCTTGGCCAAGATTTTTATAAATATTTTGCAAGGTCCATTTTTCTACCATTTAATATCTTTATATTCATTTTTCGAAAACCAGTCCTTACATAAATGTACTTATAATAAATCCCAAACTTAAAATTTATGTTTTTTTCTCTTCTAATCAATGTGTTCTTTACGTTTTCTACCACTTTAAACTACTTGTATTTTTACCTCATATTTACATCATGCATAGCTTATGTATATTCCTCAACTTTATCACTTCTATTAAAATTAGATGTACTTCTTAATTCATATACACCTATGGGGATATTTCCATATACAATTTAGAAAATACTCATAAATGTGTTTTAACTAGATGAATTATTGTAAACAAATTTAGCTTGGGCTAGTACCAAATCCTACTATTTAGGTTTATTTCTAGCTAAATATTTCATCAAATTTATAAGACTATGATTTATATTTTCTATTTTCCCATCCGTTTGAGAATGATAGGTTGAATTTAAATATAATATTGTGTTTGATTTCCACCAAAATGTCCTTAAAAAATGTCAAACAAATACAGTATTTCTATCCAACATATTACTCCTTGGTGACCCATACAATCTCATAACTTCATTGAAAAATAAGTTAGTGATATTTGTGGCATCATTAGTTCTCTCGCATACTATGAAGTTTGTCATTTTAGAAAATCTATCTACAACAACAAAAGTAGAGTCATTACCTCTTTAAGTTCTTTATAATCTAAGAATGAAATCCAAGTTTAAAGCATATTATAGTCTGCATGAATTAACTAATTGATAATATAGTTTGGTATTTTGGCTTTTTTGTTTTGCATGCAAGAAAATTATGCATCTTTACATGAATTTATTCACTTCCATGCTCATTTTTTTTCCAATACTATTGGTCACTCAGTTGTGCCAAGGTTTTGTCACACCCATAATTACTAGCTAAGCCTCCACCTTATTTTTCTTTTAACATGTTCTTTCTCATATAACCTTGAGGAATGTATAACCACTTCCCCTTTAACAAAAGCCCATCTTGAATTATGTAATCTAGCCATGGAGTTCATTCCATTTATGTAGGTTTTTTCATGCTATCCATACATCTTGAAAGTCTTCATCATATTCATATAATTCTATCATTGACTCAAATCCAATGACTTCGACTCTGAGCTCATTTATAACAAAAACTCCCTTGCTTAAGGCATCAACAACTTTATTATATATCTCAATTCTCTACTTTAAAACAAAAGATTGGATCTAAAGAAATACCACCCTTTTATATGCCTCTAATTTAGCTTACCTTGGTTGTTTATAAACTGGAAGGCTTGGTAATCAATGCACGAAAAAAATATTATGGTAGTAAATAATGCCTCCACTCTTAAGTGCATATACTATTGCATGAAATTCTTGATTATGAATTGATATTTTGTCATTCAATTTTTAATTAACATATGTAATAAGATTACCTTATTGACTCAACATTGCTCCAATGGTTGCTCTGATTATACCACAATCCAATTGAAACACCTTCCCAAAATTAGGTAATGTTATTTTCTTGTATTAACAAGCTTCTAACAAAATTTCATTAGAAACTCTAGTGGCATATGTGCACCAATCAAATAAACTATGGAGGGAGATAGAAATATTTTCCATTAGATGATTGCAATAAAGAATAGTTTTCAAATCTTAAAGAAGAAGATAATTTGATCATGCATCTGTGTTAGTGTTGTGGCCTATGTGATGAATTGGACTAAGATCTTCATGAAAAAGAAATGATTGTGATGCATGTCCCTTCTGTTTACTCATAGACTCTATGGAATTTGTGGTCACTATGTATTCCCTAAATTCAAGAATCTGTGAATCCAAGACTCTATGGGGAAACAACGAAACTGACAGACTCTAGTACATTCTATGAGCTCGATAAACTCTATTTTGAGCATAAAATTAAATAATTATGTGGCTCTTTGATCTGTGCACAAAAGAATATAATTATGTGGTTTTGCCTTCCATGTAAAAACTTCAAAAATTTTGTGGGGTGTTCTTGAGGCCATTGCTTTGTTTATTTTATGAATCAGACTCCGAGACTTTGAGACTATGGATCCATGAAACTATGTGAATTACTTATTAACTTTTCAAGGTTGCAATGAAATTTATAGGGTCTTAAACCTGACTACAAACATAAACACTTAGTTAAATGAGAAGCCGACATAAAAACATATATTTTTATATGTGATACCTTCATTGACTTCTATAATATTATAAATTAAAATCACGAGAAAAAATGAAATATATAATATAATTAATGTGATCTCTAAAATTACAAAATGTATCTTAAAACTTCTTAAAATTACATAAAACTTATATAATATTTTAAATAATACAATATTTTCCATACACTTTAAATACTCCTACATCAAATATACATAATTTTTTTTAAATAAAAATTTAAAAATTTATAAACAATTACAATCAATATTTATAAAACTAAACACAACAAACTTTTCCAACATTTTTTCATCGTATACCAAATTTAAGAGCACTTTGAAACAAGATATAAAGACCATCAAAATAATGTGAAAATAGATTTCTATCCAATGTAACATGTTAAAGTAATCAAAAAAAGTGCACGGATAATTTGGTAAACTAACATCAATGAACTCTATAATGTTAGTTTTTTTCTTGGTTGATATATTTTCATATATCCATTGCTACCACTCGTATTTATCTTCATTATTTTGTAGATATTTTGTTAAATTTTATTTCATTATAAATTTAAATTTATATGCATAATGATTCGAAAGACCTTTCAAAAAGTTAATCAATTAAAAAAACTCAATTTAATTTATATAAGTTAGTTGAAAACCCTTATTGTCAATCTTATGACGTGGAAAGCAATAATGCTATCAAGAGATGTTTGACTGAAGGTATAGAAAAATACACTAACATAGTACAAAAAGTAAGTGGTAAAAATAAAAATAATTAAGTTTGGTTTTATGTATATTATTTTTTATTTGATATGATAAGAAGAAGGGTTTCAATAGGATCTTTGAACGAACTTATAAAAATAGTAAGAAAAATTACCAAACAAAATAAAGTTTAGATTTTATTGTAAAATAAATATAGGTCGCAGTTCACAAAAAGAAAACGTCCAAAATAATTGTAGGAAAATCTCCAGTAAAAGTTAAAACATAGTTTTCTATTAAAAATCTGCCCAGATTCAATAAAATGGAAGTCAAACGATCAATAAAAATCGTTCATCAGATTTACTATATTCGGCCAAGGCGCTAACGCTGGGACGATTTGTCTATGGAATGAGAAAAAGATAATTACCTAATAGAAGAAATTAGTTTTCGTCTGCAATAGGTTTTATGTACATTATGATATGGTTCAAGTAATTTTTATGTCATCGGTATGGGATTTTGATGCATGTTCATTTTTTTTAAATGAAATAGAGTTTATAGTTTTATTATAAATAAAACATATACAAAACTATTCACAAAAAAAGTGATAGAGGTCATGCCAACAATGATACACTAGGCCAACCCTGAGAATTAAAAGGCCCAAGGTCATAAAAATAATCAACAAACTAGATCAAACTTAGAGAAAGTTCTAATATATTAAAAATGACAATTTAAGTAGCAGTATTAAATAAATTAGTTGAGGACGGGTCATTGCCAAGAGGACCTTACCTAGAGTCAGGAAGGTCTTTTTCGACATTTATGAGGTCCCATCCAGTATTAGTATCCTCCTATTCAATATTATCTTTTTTCTTAGTAACATGTGGGGATGAAATGGTTAAATTAAGTTATAGAATTTTTTTATCAAATTGCTTAAGAGAACCATTTTAAAAGCTACCAAATTAAAAAGTGCTATCAAAAGTGGAGAACCCACCCTAACCATGTCGAGATAGTTACATTAAAGAGCCTCAATAAAATCCAACCACCCTACTGGATTGAAGGGGAGAGTGATGTTACTATGAAGAACTGAAACCCGAGAACAATACATGCTCTTTTAACCTTGCATGGGTATATTTTTATTTGATATTTTGTGTGGGTATCGAAACCTTGTGATGGGTTAAATTCAAATCAATTTGAACACAATTGTCAGTGAAGTGCAAATGGATTTAGTTCTATGATATATTATGATAACATCTTCCATAGAGGCCCACCCTTTATTTGAGAGTGAAGAGTAACACTAATAAAATCACATGACAATTATATTTTGAGGAAAGTGTGAACACATCGATCGAATCCATTATGTTTGGGTATTGAAATTATGTTAGTTAGAGAGTTTCTAAGGAAAAAAAAAAAAAAAACACAATTTTTTTCCAGAAACTCTCTAACTAATTCAATGGATTGTGAAATACTCTTGCATTAATTGAAATTATGATTAAAATTATTTTAAACAATTTAAATGAGAGGATAATCAATTGTTCTATTAATTATGGTTTTATATTGTGTATGATATGTAATTAACAAATATATTATTTTATTTATAGAAATAAAGTGACACTTTTTTGTAAAGCCTAATATTAAATGTGCATGTTTTTACATAATGCATAAGGATATGAATGGAATTAATATGGTTTATATTGTGTATGATATGTAATTAACAAATATATTATTTTATTTATAGAAGTAAAGTGACACTTTTTTGTGAAGCCTAATATTAAATGTGCATGTTTTTGCATAGTGTATAAGGATATGAATGGATAACTCAATTTGTTTATCTAATACTATGGTGGTGATATTAACTAAGATTTTTTTTTTAATAATATTTAATATAATATTTTTTATGGATTAAGTTTTTTTACAATTGTTATTTCATAATTGTCATTAATAATTATTATTATGAATGTTTATTGAATTTTTTATTATTTTTATATTCTATTTTATTTTATTATAAATATATTGAAATAATTATTTATAGACATGTTTTTATAGATTCCTTATTTTTAAAAATAGAGATTAAGTAGAATTTTCTTTTTATTATAAATGTTAATAAAAATATTTCATTGTGACAAACAATTTTATAATGAAACTAACCTTAAATATTTTAAATGAGAATAAAAAATACCTATTTAATAAGTTATAATTATAATTGTCAATTGAAATGGAGATAATTCGTGTCAGAAACTAATTATATTTTAATTTTTATGCTAAATGTGGTAATGTACATAAAGCATGTAAATTATTTGACAATGTCTCTATGAATCAGATTTTACATCTGGAATGGCCCATACAGTTCCTCCTGCGTATTGTAGTTTGTCGTATAGAATAGAGTAATAGACTATGAAGGCATTGGTGTTGACATCTAAAAATGGTATTCAAGTATTTATTTTAAGTTTCCTTATTTGTAGTGTCCAATGTAGGATTAATGGCCATGAGAATGTGAAATATTATGTTGGTTGTAGTTTTTATTACCAATTTATCTATTAGTATGAAGTAATATGGAGTGTGTTTTTATAAGATTTTATGTAGTATTTAAAGGTTTGAAAGTTTAGTGCAAACAAAAAATGATGGTGTTTTAACTTTTTAAGATTTAGTAAATGTAAATTTTCAGTTTGTTAAAGAGTTGAGTAAATTAAATCAGCGTAATAATATGCAATAAATGCAGTCATTGATTTGTTATAGAATTGATTAATTTTGATCTTTTTAAAAATAATAATAAATAGTAAGTAAAAACTTCGCTGGAAAACAACTGAGACGGGTGATCTGAGGCTAAAAACTGATGTAAAAACTGGTCTGAGTGTCCCACATAGGATCCCGGTATCAAAACCCCTCTTGGATAGTAGTACCCTAATTGGATAGTAGTGCCATTATTGAAAATATGGCAATAATGTCCTGATATTGGTCGTAGTGTCCATTGTGCAAGACTGTCCCGAGTTTTTAGGTGCACATGTGTCTAGATCTCTAAGGTCTATTCTTGCATGCACAAGTTTTGAAACCCTGTCTATTACCTATTTTGACTGAATTTTTGAGCAAAGCCTAATCCTCCATGTAGCTAGGGCATCCAGTTGATATAAATTGAAAATTGTGTTTGTTAGAGGTGTATGATGGACACTCTTAACACCTCGTTTGTGATGAGAGTTTCCTACACACCAATACTCTCAAGTGAAATCAAACCCAATGTAATTCTCCCCACCTAAGTGATAGTGTAAGTGCAAGTGAAGCTATTATGATAGTGGCCTCAAGTACCTTGAATGTGCTTGAGACTGAAAATCTAGATAGTCCGAGCTTAGGATAGCTGTAGATAGGAGTATGTAGAAATATGACAGAATAGAGATTGATGACCTTAATTGTGCACAACTTGTTCTGAGTTTGAATGTGTATTTTGCATTTGATTTTCATATAGTGGTTAGAGGGCTAAAAGTCATGTATATATATATATATATATATATATATATATATATATATATATATATATATATATATATATATAGTTTTGATGCTTGTGCAGGTGCTAAAAGAGGTTTAGGCAAACCCTAGGAGGTTCTAGATTTAAAAAAGATATTTATTTGTGAAAAAAAGGGGAAAGGACATTAGCGTCATTTTTGGGACACTAGCACCACGTGGTGCTAGTGTTCTTATTATGGCACTAGTGTCTAAGTGGTATAAAACTAAGCACGAAGGGCCAGGATCAAGAAATGAGGGTTTGAGACTGCTTTAGGGATGACTAGGGACACCTGTGGCCCACACGAAGGCTAGATAAGTGTGATAATATTCTCTCAGATAGGTCTAAGGCTAAGTTAGTGATCCGTATGCTAGCACTAATTTTTTTGCAAAACTTTTACCTTGGATTCTTGTAGGCAATTTATTAAATATATTGAAATTAATTCGTAAAATAATCAACTTAAAGAAAAGCAATGCAAGAATACCAACCACACAGCACAAGAGTTGATTATGGAGTTCTGCAATGCCTACGTCTTTGGGTTTGCAAATTAGCTAAACCAATTCATTATTAAATTTCTGCAAGTATAAGGCAACCCTTACAGAACAATAATGAATTTACGTGTTATGAACCTTCAAAGAATCTTGAAAATCTCAGACAAATTCTTCACCTTCCTGAAACACTTCCAAATATTTATGTTCGGCCCTTCAAAGAATCTCATAACTCTCAGATAGATTCTCCACTTTCCTAAAACACACCTCTAAGACTGCATAAAATCAGAAAAAAACCTTTGAAAAGTCTCGAAACTCATGGACAGACCTTCCACCTTCCTATTGTGAAAAAAAATCTCACATTCTTGAAGTTATCTACCAAAAATCTCACTTTGAGACTTTAAAAAGTGGCTCAAACGAACTCAAATCAGGTCTCTCAGCATATAGTTGCATTCATCTCTTGCTTTGGCTCTCAGCTCTTCGACTCTTCAACTCTCAACTCTGCCATGAGAGCTTTGAAACCTTGGAATGAATTCATTAAATTTCAATTCTAATTCCAATTTCAATTTCCATGATTTTCAAATAGCCCCTCACCCCTTTATATACTTATTGGAGGTGCACAAATAGTGGGATTATTCATTATCCTCACCTTTTTTTTATGAGATTGGATAATATCCCATTTCACCATTTTTAATGGGATTTATATTATCGCTTTACATTTTAATATAGAATTTTAATAATATCCCATGTATTTAAAAATATGGGGTGATAATTATTCTCCAATATATGATGGTTTATATTTTAACCATATTAAAATGGCTTTTTATTTGCCACGCAACTCTATTACCACATCACTTTATGGCTACGTCATCACTTTGATCATAACTTTGAATCATAACTTACACAAATGAACTCCATTTTTTGAATCGTAAAATGTGTCAAAAAGATCTCAATGAGTTATACACTATGAAATTGGTTCATAAATATTATGAGATCATCAATGTTTTTAGTTTGACCAGCGTTGATTGTTTGTTGACCTAGTTTGACTAGAAATTGGATTGGCTGCATAAGGAGCATACAAACTCTATTTCTAGAGTTCTACATATCATTGGAAAGATCTTGACAATTTTTATGTGATGGTATAGGTCTCAGTTAGATTTTAAAATTTTTTTGAAATGATCTTTGGATCATACCTCCCCATTGAGAAGGCTTTTAGTCCACTAAAAGCTAGTATCCATTGAAATGTCTATTAGTTCCAAAGATTCTTTGATGAGTCTTAACGATCTACTCAAATTTTACAACTTCACCTACAATTCTTGGAACAACTAACTGATCACATCTTCTATAATCTCTTTGTTGTTGCACGACCATCAATAGCATCTACATAGAACTAGGTTTAGAATGAGATGATATCCTCTACCACACGGCTTCACAAGAGCCTCTACATAGATAAGCCTAGTGATCTCCTCTCCTGCATAGCTTCAATGAGTCTCTAAAAAAATGTTTAGTGATATCCTCTGATATACAACTGTAATGAGCCTTTACACAGAAGTCTATGATCTCTTCTGCTACATGGCTACAATGAGCTTCTACACAAAATTCTACTAATCTCTTTTATTGCATAGATTTAACGAACCTCTACACAGAGGTCTAGTGATCTCTTCTGCCACATGGCTGCAATGAGCCTCTACATAAAATTCTAATGATCTCTTCTATTACACAACTGTAATGAGTCTCTACACATATCTAAGATCCTGCATCTTCTCTACTACACGACTGCAATGAGCCTCTACACAGATCTAAGATTATGTATGTGCATCCATGTCCTCTTCATTTTTATGGCCTCAACGACTGTTACAAAAAATAAAAAATGGATAATAGCACATCTATCAATGTCCTCTTCTAATATACAACCTCAATAGCTTTTACATAGAAGTACATGTGTGGACTAGTACTTCTTGGGTCTGTTAAACCATTCTCTATAGAATAACACTTGACAAAAACAAGCATACCCTAATCTGCATATAACATTGTTAGTAAAAAATGTCTACCAAAATGTGAGAAGATAATTTGAGTATGATAAACATGTCACTCAATTCTTCTCTACAGATGACTCCATAATAAAACAAACTACAATTTTTATAATGCATGTATATACAGATACAAATAGTGTCTCTTGTGTCTTTAAAATTTGTGCATGGTATATGTCACAATACTACTCGTATGGATCTTATTTATACATTCTAACTAGCACATTATTTATGTTGGTTCTATGACCATATATAAATAGATAAACCAAAATGCTCAAAAACCTTTAATTAACACTTAAGATTATTTACCAGCCATTGAATCTTGGTGTGGACCTAGCTCCTTCAATAGTAGCCCTATGGATCATCATGCAGCTCATCCTCAATTTCTTGATGGTCACTTGGTACATACAAGTTTAATGTCTAATTAAAATCATCGTGATTGGGTCCAGAGACCTATCCTATCTCAAACTGTATGATCCAAGTATGATCCAAGAAAAACTCTATGCTATGACCTATGAATAATGCTTGTCGAGTGAAGAAATATAAATTTCTCAAAACAATCTTGTTCATCTCCAATGGAATGATATCGAGAGTCACCATGTCTGAGAACTGTCTCCCAACTACAAATCACAAGGTACAATAACATGTTGCCATACATTGGACAACACCATTCTACATGCTAACTATTTTGGCATGCAGTAGTGGCAACATTGGCAAGCCTAATTGACGTACTACATTAGTGGTCACATAGCTCATTCTAATGTCCCCATCAAACATGAGTCTAATGATACATCCCTCTAAAACTAATGGAATACTCTACCTGGAGGCTCTCACATATCATAAGATAGTGTTTGGAGGTCAAGATGGTATCCTTTATCGAAGATGGGATTTTGAATGCTCATTGGTACTTGGGATATCAGAAACCTTTTCTCTATCTGTGTTTCTCTTTTAGAACCACTGCAGTGCATATCCATTGAAAATTTGGTCCCAAAGCCCTGATCTTGACCTGATCTGATACCAAATTGATCCGTAAATTGGGACTTATTTTCATGAAAAAATTTTACGCTAGATTTTTGTAGGCAATTTATTAAATATATCAAAATTAATCCATAAAATAATTAACTTAAATAAAATCAATTCAAGAATACCAACCACACTGCATAAGAGTTTATTATAGAGTTCAATAATGCCTACATCTCTGGGTTCACAAATTAGCTGAACCAATTCATTATTAAATATATGTAATTATAAGGCAACCCTTACAGAATAATAATGAATTTACGTGTTACAGACCTTTGAAGAATCTCAAAACTCTTAGACAGATTATTCACCTTCTCGAAACACTTCCAAATGTATATGTTCAACCCTTCGAAGAATCTCAAAACTCTGAGACAAATTCTCCACTTTCCTGAAGCACACCTCTAAGACTGCATAAACTTAGAAATAGACCTTCAAAAAGTTTTGAAACTCATGGATGGACCTTCCACCTTCATGTCGTGAAAAACAATCTTACATTCTTGAAGTTCTCTACCAAAAGTCTCACTTTGAGACTTTAAAAAGTGATTCAAATTAAGTCAAATCAAGTCTCTTAGTATATATCTACATTCATCTCTTGCTCTAGCTCTCGGGTCTTCATCTCTCCATCTCTTTGGCTCTTGACTCTTTGACTCTTCGGCTCTTAGCTCTCATCTCTACCATGAGAGCTTTGAAACCTTGAAATGAATTCACTGAATTCTAATTCCAATTCCAATTCCAATTCCAGTTCCCACGATTTTTAAATAACCCCTCACCCCATTATATACTTATTAGAGGTGCACAAATAGTGGGATTATTCATTATCCCCACCTTTTTTTATGGGATTTATATTATCCATTTACATTTTAATATAAAATTTTAATAATATCCCATGTGTTTAAAAATATGGGGTGATAAGTATTCCCTAATATACAATGGTTTATATTTTAACTATATTAAAATAGATTTTTATTTTCCACATAACTTTATTGCCACATCACTTTATGGCCACGTCATCATTTTGACCATAACTTTGACTGGTCATAACTTGCACATATGGACTCCATTTTTTGAATCATAAAATATGTAATAAATCTCTCAACAAGATCTACCCCATGGAACTAGTTTATAAACAATCTAAGATCATCAATTTTTCTAGTTTGACCAACATTGATTGCTTGTTGACATATTTTGACTAAAACTTGGATTGGCTACACAAGGAGCATATGAGATCTATTTTTGGAGTTTCACATACCGTTGAAAATCTCTTGATGAGTCATATGTGATGGTACATGTCTCATTCTAATTTGAGAACTTTTCTAAAATGATGTTCAGATCAGTTAGGAATATGTAGCCTCAAGTAGCACTCTTAGCACTTAAATATCACTTTTATGTGATTACATTTGTCCCCACTTTATTTTATAAATGCAATAGATTTAAATTAGGATAAATAAAAAAGAAGTGTATTTAGACTTACCTAAAAGGTGAAGCCCATGAAGCTGGGTCTGAGTGTGTGAAGTTGGGTCTAAGTATGTGAAGTATGCTCTAATGCATGTCCTACAAATGAAACGTGTATAAATCAATCCTTAATTAAAAGATATCAAAGGAAAAATACTAAAATGAGTAAATAAGTAAAACTAGGTAAAGAGACAAGAGAGAGAAAAGGAATGAATACACCTCACCGGGTATGTGAATCAATGCATAAACCTAGTAAAAACCTCTATGTGCATGTGTATATAGTGATCAATCGATGAATATCTTGGACTTAGATGATGGATTTATCAATATTCATGTGTGGGTGGCTCAAGAACTCAATCTAATTTTGACTCCATCATTGCCCACCCCTACTTGATGGATCATGACCTGTGAATAGCTTGGATTAGATTGATGGTGTATCCAACCCTCTCATGTAGGTGGCTCAAGAACTTGAGTAAGATATGATTCCATCATTGCTAACCCATGTGTAGTAGATGCATGTAAAATTGAAACTATGTAATGTAAATAGAAATATCTAACTAGGTATGTTGGCTCTATGACCACTTAGGTATATTAGGTGGCTTCAAGCTACTCAAAAATGCCAACCAATGCAAATGGAGTAAGGTATGAAACTAGTGTGAAATCTATAATATGATGTTAGATGTATACAACATAGATAATGACATTGAATTTGTCATTCCATTTGATCAACTGGTGTGTAAGTAAACATATGAAAATAATGTGTCACGCACATGCTCTCAAATTTGATATATGAGCATATGGATTCTAAACTAAGTTCTAATGATCTATATCTAGGTATCTAAACTGAATATGGGAATGGTCATGTTGCACATAATGCCCTCAATTTGATAAAATTGATATGAATCTAAGCTAAACTAGTATGAATCTGAGCTAAATTGGTATGAATATGAGCTAAACTAGAAAGAATATGAGTAAAATTGATAAATATATGACTCAACCTATACAAATATGTATTGTATCTATTGTAATTTTTTGACCAATCTGGGTTTTTTTGAAACTAAGATTATTGGATAGTAGCACCATTATTAGATATGTGGTGTTAGTGTCCCAATTTGGGTGTTAGTCTCTTTCTAGTCTGATTTATATGCAACTGAAATGTTCTTTGTGCCACTATTTTTCATTATGTTTACCTGAGTTTAATTTATGTAATCTAAGCATGTATGCTAAAAATGTACTATGAGTACATTACAGGAGCCTAATATTTGTGACAAACACCTATGAATGCCCCTTCTTTTGAGAGAAATTGTTGAACCTATGCAAAAACTGGCCTCAAAATAAAAATCTTTGCAAGATGTGTGTTAGTCAAAGAATATATAATAACTACGTAATAATCCAATATAATGTGCATAAATAACATTAGAAGGTAAGATAATCTGATCATAGGTTTTTAATGTGTGATGTATGTCACGTATAGCATTCACAAGGGTGTCAAGATATATATAAAAATATATGTAATAGTAAATTTGAGTAGAAATTGGGTAGTTACCTATGGGGATGGGACATGATGTGCAGCACAACACACAAGTAGGAAGGGGGAGATGCATGAGGTCCCTCATGGCATATAAAATGAGAGTGTGTAACAAACAAGAGACAAGTGTTATGGTAATGATGCATTTAATAAAGCATGCATACATACAACACAAATGAGGCACATAAAGTAGGTCAAGGGGCCATAATACAAAGGACATGGGCAAATGTCACTAAATTTGATAAAATGAGACATACAAGGACATATTCAAATATCCACATATGCAAGCAACAAGCAAGTTGGCTTAGAGCCGCATAGAAGGACATGTTCAAATGTCCACATACACAATCAAGAAAGCACACATAAGGACATGGAAACATGTCCAAAGCATACATAGTGTGAATAAAAGTGGCATAGATCTCAAGAGAAATGGCATATTCAAATGATGTCAAATAAAAGAAGCATAGAGACAATTAGTTCTAAACTAGGAAAGCTAGAAATGAAAGTATGCATTATCATGTGATAAAAATATATGTGAAAGCTAAGATGTATGTATATTGAGTCTAAAGTAGTAGTAGCTACTAAAAAATTTGAATAAATGTAGCATGATCAATATCAAGATATAACAATGCTAAACTTGATGTAGAGTATATAAAGATAAAACCTGGTAAATGGTAAAAGAAATTTGTGTATAGAGTTTCCCCAAGTGGGTGAATGTGTCAAGTGAAGACCCCATGTATTGGTGTATATGCCCCCAGTGGGTAGATAATAGCAAATGTGGATTTGTATAGTGGACTAGAGTCCTATAGCAATCCATGATCACTCAACAAGAATAAGTGAATCATGTATGCGTGATAAAATTGACTATACTAAAATAGTTACCATATGTAGTGTCTAAAAAATATAAGAAATGTAAACATAACAATGCATACAATCTGTAATTTTATATTTTCTAAGTACTTATTTGAATATTTTTATGTTTTTGACATGTTATATTATTTTTGTATTTTCTAGATATAAGCTACTTGCAACATGAAAATGAACTATGTACAAGGAGAAAGAGAGGAGGAAAGTATGTACAAGAAGGGAGGAACAATATTAATTGATGAGTCTCATGGGAGATTCACTATCACTGTAGCATGTGTCAAAAATAGGAATGGTAATCTCTCATGTAGTGTGAATGTTATGATGTAGTTGAATGGTGTTAAAGTATAAATCTAAGTATTATTCATCATCAGAATCATAATAACCTAGAATGCTAAAGGGAATTATCTCATACTTTGGATTTGACCTCTTTGAATTGTGCTTTGAAAGATTGATTGTGATTTTGCCCTTTGAAACTATGCTTATTATAGACATATGGTGTTGTGGAGGCTATTTTTCTAGAAAGCCTTTTTTAGAATGCTTGTTGGTTTAACATGATTTTGACTTTGTAACTTAAGTTTTTACTCTTTCTGTAACATGTTTTGGTCAACCTTGCCCAAACCTTGACTATTATAATCAAATTATTACAAATAATTTTGACCAAACCCAAACTACTTTGAAAGTTGAGCCTTATTTTGGAAAGGTAGATTTATATATTTTACTTACTTTACATGTGCCTTTTATATTATTTCTTGCTCTGATTGTGCTTTTTGAACCTTTTGTTGTTCTGATTTATGCTTTGGTAACTATTTTTATACTGTTTCTAAATTTGAACATTTTTGAATTTGTAGATGCATCATTGTATGTTGTTTGTATGATGTGTCACTGTGTGAGTCACTTGTGTTCATTATTTTTTGTATTTTCATTTTCAATCCTAAACATGAATTAGTGTGATGCCCATGCTTTCTATGATATGCACAATAATATTTAGATCTCCACATTGGGTGTAGAGGGGTTAGGTTGTTGAACATAGATTTAATCATTTTCCTTAGTACCTCACTTGAACTCTTATTTGATCTTTGAATGATTTTTGAATCATTAGTTGTAGATGTACTTTGTCATGATTTATGATTTAGATATGAAAGAGTACTAGGCACAACTTTTCTAGGTGTAGATGCATATACATGATTTACGTTAGCATAATCTGAAGATTATGTGCATGTAATGTAATTTTCAAATAATGTGACTTGTTCCCTTAATAATTGATTTTGGTTATGTAAATATGATATTAGTTTACTCACACTGATAATTTGATCCCTTAGAGTCTCACAAGTGCAGACCCTAGTTTCTTTTAATTGAATATATAGGCACACACCTTGTAGGGAAGAGGTGTGAATAGACTGAGTACGGGGATTAGTGAAAATGGTATAGGTTGCTTCATCTTGTGGATAAGTGATTGCATAGTCATAGTTAGAGGGAAAGTAACTATCACCCTTATGGAGATGAGGAGGAGAATGAGATTCTTTCCTGTGCATAAGATATGACATTTAAACTTGAAACCTGGTTGTTAGCTTATGTAATAGATCCTCTATGTATGTAAGGATTTATTTCTTAATTGAAGTCCACATAAGATACTAATGACATGCTAGAGATATAATGAAACATGACAGGCAATTCAATTGATATAAGGCACCATATATACATGTGTTTATGTCTTTTCTAAATTAAAGGGAACAAGCATGCAGATGAAAGTATTAAACTTTGAAACAAAAAGTGGTACACTTATTCTATCATTATTATCATGATTATATAAAATAAAATAAGAATATATATGGATCTAAAATCTGAATGCTGAAAATGTAAACCGTAGGGTTAAGATTTGTGCAATATTCGAAATAAGTCAGGTTCATCAAATGTTTTAATCTTTTAAGACTTAGTGAATGTAAATCTTATATTTTTTAAAGATTTGAGTAGACTCAATTAGGGTAATAATATGCAATAAATATAACCATAATTTTTTTATAGAGTTGACTAACTTTGACTTTTTTAAAATAGTAATAAATAATGCAAGTAAGAACTTAGCTAAAAAATAACTGAGATAGATGACTTGTAGGCTAGAAATTAAATTAAAAGTTGGTATGAGTGTCACAAATAGGTTCCCAGTGTTAAAACCCCTTCTAGATAGTAGTGCTCTAATTGGATAGTAGCACTATTATTATAAATGTAGTGTTGTCCACTTCTATTACTTTCACCAACTAGAGTTACAACATTTAATATTGATGCTTCGACGATCCACTCAACACTACAAGTCCCAATTATAGACTTTAATGAATTAGAAGGAACAAGACTCAAAAAATTTCAAGAAGAAATGTGACATATAAAATACATATTGATTGATGAAATGAGTTTCATAGGGGAAAAAATGTTATTGAATATAGATGCATGACTTTGTCAAGCATTTTTAGAAAATGTAAACATGAGTTTTGAAGGTAGATAAATCATTTTATTAGGAGATTGAGCCAACTACCTCCTGTGAGTGATAAAGCACCATACAATAGTAACAGACATGGAAGATTACCATGGGAAGAACTCAAAATAGTTGTTACTCTGGATAAGGTATTTAGACAAGAAGGAGAAAGTGATGACTAGAAAAGGTTTCGAAAATTGCTCAAAAATCTTAGAGATGTACATCCAACTATTGATGATTGGAAATTATTGATGTCAAGAACAAATAGTGTATCACATCCAAGCATCAATGAATATTTTGACAAAGATATTCATTTATTTGCAATAAATGATAATGCGAAGAACCATAATAGAATGAAATTTAAATCATTAAAAGGACTGATTGCATAGAGCATTGCAACTAGAACATGTAGTACCGATCCATCAGGGGGTTAGAACAATGAATTGGATGTGGAGCTATTAATTGCTAAGGATGCAAGGGTGATGTTAACCTCCAACCTATGGATAGAAGCAGGACTTGTAAATGGATCTCTAGGATATATTCAAAATATAGTATACAAACCTAAAAGTTCCCCACCAAAGCCACCTACATATGTTATGGTGGAATTTGAGAGTTATTAGTGAATGCCATTTGTAGCTGAAACTTCACATACAATTCTAATTGCACCAAGACAAAGGGGACGGACATGAAAACTATCCTTAATATTGGCTTGGAGATTATCCATACACAAATCACAAGAATTGACTCTTTCTAAAGTAACAATTGATATAGGGCATACAGAAAGACTAAGGTTAACATTTGTGGCCATCTCATGTGTAAAATCTTTGGAAGGACTCATAATTTGGTCTCCATTTTCATATGACAAATATGAGAAGCTGAAACCAAGAAAACAACTATCCAAACGGAAAGTTGAGGAAGAGAGACTCAAGTCCTTATAACTACAATAATGTTATATATTTAATATCACATATATTATACTTATTTTCACATTTCGATGTATATGAAATTATTATTTTTAATTATCATTGAATGTGATATATATTTTTTATTTGGATGAACATTGAATGATACATTAATTGGTATTTATTGTTAAATGTGCATACCACACTTACGAGTACTATTATCATAAATATCTTAAATATATATATCTAAAATATGCCAAGAGATATTAATCGTGAAACGTCTATCTAACCTATATCACAATGTAAATGCCTCGAAATTAATATCTTTCAACATATTTTAAATAAATATATTTAAAATATCTATATTAATAAATATATTAGTTTATTTATAGAAATAAAATGACACTTTTTAGAAAGCCCTATATTAAATATGCATGTTTTTTCATAGTGCACAAAAATATGAATGAGTAATTCAAAAAGCATCTACCCTGAGCATTGAACCCTTTCTATCATACTTCGATTATATGCCCAAAAAACGACGTTTAACATTTTTTGAACATTTGTCAAAGCATAATGAGGAGATTTTTTAATCAAATGTTATAATTGCAAATGTCTTATAAACGTATATGCTAAATGTATGTGGTAATGTACATAAATCATGTGAATTATTTGACAATGTTCCTATGCAAAAATAGATACTATTGTATCGACGAATTAATTTATTTGTTGAGTCATGAATCTTGTGGTCCATTACACTCGTTTTTGTTTCAGTCCACTAGATTTACAAAAACTACCATGACTTTAACATAAGATATAAAAAAATCTAAAATAAGTTACTGCAAACAGTTTCCTAAAAAGTAACATGGGTTCTACTATTGTAACGATCATGAACATATAATATCATTAATTGTTTTCAATTATTTAACAAATCCAATCACGAAAGTTTCTTTTTCATCATTCATTACTCTTCGCTACTTCTGTCTGTCATCCATTCGGTTACAATTGCCAGTTTTAGCCCCCAAAAAAACCTTACCATGATAGCATCAAATCAGATTAACCATCACCGAATTCCAATTGACAGCTAAGGGTGGCTCTCAAAATCTTAACCCGGCCGCCTCCCAGCCTTGGAGAAATAAAAAAGAATAAATTAATATCGAATCTAAACAAATTTCTTGGATATGCTTAATAATTCCAATCAAAACTCTTTCCACAATATATATGTCTGCACAGAAATGGGCAGGGGCATAAGCATATGCAACCCCATGGCTTTTAAGATGGAATCCAAATCCAAACTGCTAACAGTTTTCGCTGTATTATTACTCTTTCGCAATAATATCAGTTTAACTGCACAGGCTCAGAGTTTCGACTTCTTTTACTTGGTTCAACAGGTATATCATTGTATACTTAAAAAACTAGATTAATTCGACGTATTCATGTTCTAATTCCATATAGAAATGTGTTTATGTAACAGTGGCCAGGGTCATATTGTGATACATCAAATGGGTGCTGCTATCCTTCCACAGGGAAACCTGCCTCGGATTTTTCAATACATGGCTTATGGCCGAATTATGAGGATGGCAAATATCCTTCTAATTGTGATTCCAGCAATCCCTTCCATCCATCACAGGTATAGCGTTTTATTTTTCTGTCTCTATTAGCCTGATTCGTTTTTTGTTCATAATAATTTGGTTTTATATTTGCAGATAAGTGACCTGAGAAAGGAGATGACTGTGAAATGGGGGTCGCTGGCATGTCCCAGCAACAATGGAGAGCAGTTTTGGGAACATGAATGGGAAAAACACGGCACCTGCTCAGAGTCTGTTTTAAATCAACACGCTTATTTTGCGGCTGCCCTGAATCTGAAAGATAGTGTTGATATTCTGGGTGCGTTGGAGAAAGCAGGGATCCATCCAAATGGGGGAAAATACAGTGTAAGGAGCATGCAGGATGCATTGAAAGCGGGCACAGGTTATTCGGTAGGTATTCAATGCAATACAGACGAATCGGGAAACAAACAGTTGTATCAGATATATTTGTGTGTGGATTCCTCTGCATCTAAATTTATGGATTGCCCTGTACTTCCCCAAGGCAAATGCTCTTCTTATTATAATTCTGAGGTTGAATTTCCTTCCTTCTAGATAAGGTATAGGATTTCTGGGTCTGGTATGTATAATCCCTTCACTAAAGTTGATTCAAATTTATTCCTTAATGTCCTTAAATTTAGATTTGGCTTTCGCTCCGGCCTGGAATTTGATGGTCACTCTTGCCCTGTAAAATGGAAATTTTATGACGGTTTGTTACGTTTTCATGATTTAACCTTAGTTTACTAAGGATTTACCTAAAAGAAACAAAAAGTTAAAAAAAAAACAATTTCACAAAATTTTCGTAAACGTGGAAAGTAGTATACTTTGTAAACAAATTCATTGATAGATCTTTTGGCACAAAACCTGTCAATATTAGTGATAATTATGTTGCTCGCTGTAATCACGTTTGCGGATTAAAAAGATGATTAGACATTGATTGAAGATATAGGTCGGTGGTTTGTCCGAATCAGATTGTAGGGCTGGAATGAGCCGTACAGATCCTCGTGCTTATTGTAGGTTGTCCTATGGAGTAGAGTCATACGCTATGAATGAATTGGTTAAGACACCTAAAAATGGTCCGTCCTTATTTATTAATACTTTTAATGTAAATAAATATTTTTCCATTTTAAATTTTGAATATTCATTTTATAATATATTTTTTATTAATTTGTAACAATTAATATATAAATAAATATTTTTTCCATTTTGAATTTTGAATATGGACATGAGTATAATAAGTAGGCAATGGCTATCCAACGAGCAAAAAGATATGGGTATCTGATGGCATGACTTAATGTTGTTGGGTGAGCGTGTATGATAACACTATATAGAGCTCTGATCACGTTTTTAATGCTCATGTGCTGAGGTCAGGGGAGTTAGATTTGACTTGGTAGAGTGCAGTGTAGACGTTGACGTAGTTGTAGTAGGCGGACACATGACTAAGTAGCATTGACATAATTGTAATGACAACGTTAGAGCAAACATGCAAGAAGACTGCGAGAACTGCACGACTAACTGAAAGGCTAAGATAGATCAAATATGCACAATTAGAATAACACATGTATTATCAAAATAGTGAATGGTGTTTTTTTGAATAGTAAAATTAAAATAATTTTCAAATAAAATAAAGTAATTCTTTAAATAAATAAAAATATCTTTTTAGTAAATAATGTTTGAACAAATCAAATAATTTTAAAATAAAATAATACAATTTTTAATTAAATAAAATAACTCTCAAGTAAATAAAAATAGTTTTTATTAATCAAAAGGGTTTTCCAAAATGCTAATTCTTGAAAATAAAAAATAAAACTTCATATGATGAATTATATAATGTACATAAAATAAAATAATTAAAAATTAGTAATTTTTAGATCGATATATTTAAGATATTTATACTAGTTTGTGTTACAATTTTTAATTAAAATTATTTGTATTTTATGGAGCCTAAAGTTATAAATATATATTTATAAATATAAATACAAGCCTATTTGAATATAATGTTTATTAAAAAATCAATATAACTAACATAAGCTTTAGCATCATAAAATACATAGAATTTAGACATATCATGGTGAAGTGATTAATAATTAATTTATTAATTAAATATCACATACTATTTGATAAAGGATTGTAACCAATTTATACATGTAAATGAAATGTATTCAATCCTTAAGGGAGCTATATGTGAACAAAATTAAATATCCATTGTGATTAAAATGATAATAAAAAAGGTAAGTTGTGAAGCATTTGTGGAAAGGAGAGGGTAATTTTTTTCATATTGAATTACACTTTGTGAGGCATTTGGAGAAATAAAAAACTGTCAAAATAATAGTAAAAGTGAAGCAAAATCCACTCTAAAAAAAATGCCAAAATAATAGTTTACAATCAATCTCCCTAAAAATCCATCCATAACACTCCAAATTTTTTAGCCAATTCAAAAGAAATATTAATAATCAAAAAATAAGAGACAATTTTTTTAAAAATCTTATCAAATAATAATTTTGAAAAGGAAATGCTTATTTATAACTATCACTATTAAATGATATATTAAAATTATCAAAGTAAATCATAAAGTATTTGTACTTGACAATTTTCCCCAAATTATAATTTATCCTTTTATGTCCAAATCATTTTAGATTTTAAAATTTAGAATATCTCTTATCATTTTAAAGATTAAGCTCTAGTGCAAGTAAAGTCATGAGCATTACATAACCCCCCCTGCAGTTAACAGTATTCAGATTTACTCTTTCGTATCTCGTCACCTCCTCTACAGCATCGCGAAACAAATCATGTCAGTAAATATATGAAGAAATCTCTCGCTGATTCTCCCGCCGGGTATTATGTATTGCAGCATTAATAAAAATTGGTGCGGCAAATTTATTAAGCAACTACCTATCACCTACGCAACGCGCCTAAGTCTCCCGCATTTTTGTGTAATTTTTAAAATTACATTACCATTTTGAGCACTGCAAACCTGGTTTAATCGTGCTCAATTGCAGAGTATTTTCACTTTTGGATTCAAGTATTTTGCAAAAAGTATGGTATTCTAGTAGTTTCATTAATGGCTTCAAGTATTTTACAGGTATATAAAAAAATTACTTTTGGATTCAAATAGTATTTAATTATTCACCGAAATACTGAAGTTTTTCTGTCATGAAGTTTTTCTGTTGAAACTGAGAACAAATTTGACATTAAATAAAATGAAAAAGATTTGGAGGAGGAAAACAAGATAATGCCATTATTCAATTTAGGAATATAATTACCTGTACAACCCAATCGAAGAAGACAAAGATCTTAGAGAGATTGGGACTGGTTACAAAAACAAGATAACGCGGAATACCTCCAAAAGGATAACATTCAAAGAAAGTCCAGCTGCTTTACCTCATCTCTGCTCAAAGAAGAGCTCTGTTGCATAATTGCTCACCATTATTCAGATCTGTAATGTAAGTTCCATGAGTTATTAAGCAATATTTTATATTTTGGGGTTTCGATATCTTATTTTTATTAAACAAATTATTTGAATATTAGAAGCAATAATATTAGTGTATGCTGTTATTTTTCATTTTCAAAATCTGAAATTTTTTGAACTGTGTAAATAGAGGGAGTATCCAAAATTGGGGGATGCTCTATTCATGTTTGTGAAGAGGTAAATTTGTTTTCTTTAATTTTTTTTGGGGGTAAATGTCACTCTCAAATAAGTACTGCATAAAATAGGCAACCAATAAATATATGTTTAAAATATTTACAAATAAAGACTTCTATAATGAAATTTTTTCATGTGGAGACAAATAGAATAATTAAAAATCACAATATTTTACTTACAAATATGTTATATTTTCACATTGAAAACAAATCAAATATTTAAAACCCTCATCAATTTACCCACAAACATAATATATTTTTTAAATATTTTATGCATTTGGCTTATAACATTATATATAATAATACAATAGATTATAAAATAATATCAGATATTAATATATATTATACTATATATTTTATATTAATGTCATAGAATAGTATATTATAATATATATTATATTTTATATTGATATTATAGTAGTATATTATATTAAAATATTATCATATATAACAAATTATATATAATATTTATTCAATATTAATATATAATATAATATAACATATTTAATATTATATATAATATATAATACGAATATATAAATATAGAATATATATTTTTAATATTACATATTATGATATGCTATATTTAAATATTATATTATATATTATATTGAATTCATATAATAATAATATATTATAGAATTATATTAATATAAATTATTTAAATTATATTAATATTAATATTATAACATATATTATATTATATAGTTTATATCAATATCATACATTATATTAGACTATATTATGTATTGATATTTCAATATTATATTATAACATGTAATATTCTAGCTACCAAAGGAAGTGCCTACACATTATGTGGTAAAGTGTACTATTGATTTGATCCCTAGACTACCTCCTCCTAATGCTTCATTATACTTCAGACCATTTTTAGAAAATGAAGAGATAAAGTGATAGATTCATAAACTCATTGACAAAGGACATATCAAGCCTAACTCATCACCTTGCCAAAGCCAAATTTTTGTTATGCCAAATAAGGATAGTACATAGAGGCTCCGCATTGACTATCAAGAATTCAACAAGATCATAACGAAAAACCACTATCTCCTTCCACAAATTGAGGATCTTCTAGACCATATTTGCCGTGCCAAATAATGCACTAAGATGAATCTTATGTTTGGGTATCATTAGACTCCCATTGATCCTACAAACATATAGAAGACAACATTCAAGGCCAAATGAGGTCTATTTGAATGGTTAGTTGGCCCTTTGGTTTGACCAATGCTCCATCCATATTAATGTAGATGATGAATGACATTCTTAGGTCATTCAAAACTTCATTTGTTGTAGTCTACCTTGATGACATTGTAATCTATAGTGGAATATGGTAAGTACACTTGTATGATATAACATAAGGGCTTGACACTCTGCAAAAACTCAAATTGTATTCAAACATGGAATGATGTTTTTTTGCCATACCGCAAATTCAAAAATCAGAATTTTTTATGGATGCAAAGGGAGTGCATGTAGATCTGACCAAGATTTAAGTCATCTAATATTGATCAAAACCAAAAAATCTCACAAGCTTCACAACATTTTGGGATTGGAAAATTTATACCAAAGTTTTGACTTGGTTTCTGTCATGTAACTTGGCCTTTAAACCATGTTACTCAAGGTGGCACTAAATTAAAGTTAAATTGGGCTGCCACACAACATAAAACATTCAAGGAATTGAAGAGAATGCTATATTCCACACTAGTACTGACTTTACTCAACCTTCAATGAACATTTGGGCTTGAAATAGATGCCAATGACTTTGCAATTGGAGTATTACTCACTCAACATGGTCACCCAATTGCTTACCACAGTGAAACCTTCACTGCATCGGTAAGGAACTACCCAACATATGATTTTGATACTTATGCCATTGTTCAAGCATTAACACTTATGAAAAATTATATCTTGGGCAAGAAGACTATGATCCATGTAGATCATAAGTCACATCAAGATTTACAAATATATAACAAATTATAGAAAGAATGGCATAAGAAATAGTCTTCTTATCTTCAGTAGTTCTACTTGAAGATCAAGCATAAGAAGCGAAGTCCCAATCCAGTAGTGGATTTCCTGAGCTACCCCCCAGTTCAAACTCTCCTTTATATCCTTGATGCATGTGGACATGAAGTCAATTAATGGTCAAAATTGTATCCATCTAACATATATATATATATATATATATATATATATATATATATATATATATATATCATAATTTGCTCTACAGTAATTTAGTTCTAGATTTTTACTTGTAGGATGGTCTTCTATATCATCTTGGGAACTTGTGTGTTCCACATAAGGCAAATAAATAGAAACTAATATGGGAGGCTCATTTTTGTAAGGTTTAAAAATAATTTAGGATTGAAAATACATTTTTAGTGTTGTAAAAATATTTCTTTTGGCCACATCTTAGATGTGATGTCTCTCAATACATCAATTATTGTATCACATGTGCCATATCAAAACCGACCAATAAGAATAAAGTTCTATAAAAACCTCTATTGGCTTTAATAGGACCATGGGAATCTATTTCCATGGACTTCCTCTTAGGCTACCTTACTACCAAGCATGGTAATATATATATATATATATATATATATATATATATATATATATATATATATATATATATATATATATATATATATGTATATATATATATATATATATATATATATATATAGTAGTTGATAGATTCTCAAAATTGGCAATTCTCATACCTTGTAAGAAAGATATATTAGATCTAGAAACAACTTAATTGTATTTTCAATATGTATAGATCAAATTTGAATCCTATAAACTATATTGTATTATAGAGACTCTAAATTCTTGAACCATTTCTATAAAACACTTTGGTCTATGTTAGACACAAAACTGAACAATTCCACCACTTTTCATCCCCAAACTGATGGATATATGAAAGTGGTCAATAGGATGATAGTGCATATTCTTAGTGTGTATAAATTAAATAAAAAACACACTTGGGATGAAAGTATTCATTTCATTCAACACAACTACAATAGAGCTTTTCAAAACTCTATCACACAGTGATTTTTAGGTTTGTTTGCCTTTATCACCCATTGACATAGCTTATCCTATTCTTATAACAACACTATAAAATATTTCCAATCAAAAATACATTAAATTTTTTGTTTAGTTCATTGATCACATTTAACATCTTCAACAATAGGGGCAAACCATTCTGAAACAAGCAAATTCTAAGTAGTGCCATGACAAGAATTGACCACCACAGTCCTTTTAGTTTGTTGAATGAATCTGACTACCCCTTAGAAGGAAAGACTGACATGACCTTACCAAAATATTTTTTCACTTTAATATCAACCCTACACCATCGCAAATTAATTAGGATATAATGCCTTTGAGCTCAATCTTTCAACTTATCTTGGGTTGAATGTAGTCTTCCAAGTAAAACTCTTGTAACTAAGAATCTCATGGGAGGGTTAAAGATGACAAATATGTTGACCCATACATTTTGATATATTTTCAAATTTGATTATTCATAAGGCATGTACACTAGCATCATATTTGGGACACTAGTGTCATAACCTGAACGCTATTATCCTTAAGGTAAAAAATTTGAGAATCTATAACTATTTGTGTAGGATAGATATAAGGGTTTATGTAGACTATTGGTTAATGGTGATTTTATAATTATAATGTTGGGATCACACTATAGGTTAAGTAATTAGGAACAATGATATAGCGAATACAAGCCTTTTGACAGTGGAAATGACATGAACTAAAGGGTAGATCCATTATTGATATTTTTCAAATGTATAGAACTGAGATGCCATATAAAATCAGATTTTAGTATCTATAAATCCAAACCAATTTTCAATAGTAGATCAAAATACTCTATAAATAGGAATCAAACACTTTGAGAGGGACCCTCCATAACCTTTCAATAAGAAAATAATAATTAATACGATCCTAAAATATGAACCACTACCTCATATGTATATGTTACTAAGGCTATGGTTACTCCATAATCTGACATTACTAATAAGATGAGAACATAGAGAAATGTGACAATATAAGGTAAAACATTATGTAGACCAAAAATCAACCACATATATCCTTATACATTTTATAGGTTAAGGGTGTAACATGACCCTTCCTTATAAAGCAACATTTCCCTTAATGTTGTGTAACTTTGGATGTTTCTACAAGAATTATGCATCCTCAAGTAAGTGCACAAAGTTAGGAGATAAAAAGTGGCGTACCCGTGGGCATTCACCATGCAACATTTTACACATACATTCTCTCTTTTCTTTGTGAAGGCACACATATTTCACATTTTGTAGGATATTGGGATCATCGCTATGTATTTGGGTACCTCATCAGGCCTCGTTGTTGGGACCCAATTTTATAGCCCACATAAGCTATGCTTAAGGGAGAGGGGGGGTGGGGGCGTAGGGGTGGGTGCGTGTTGGAGTGGGCTTTCTAGTCCCTTCTTTTCTTTGTCTCTCTTTTGGGGGGTAGTTTTGGGCTTTCTAGTCCCTTCTTTGCAGTAACTTAGTTCTAGATTTTTGCTTGTAGGATGGTTTCCTATATCATCTTGGGAACTTGTATGTTCGACATAAGGCAAATAAATAGAAACTAATATGGGAGGCTCATTTTTGTAAGGTTTAAGAATAATTTAGGATTGAAAAGACATTTTTAGTGTTGTAAAATTATTTCTTTTGGCCACATCTTAGATGTGATGTCTCTAAATACATCAATTATTGTATCACATGTGCCATATCAAAACCAACCAATAAGAATAAAGTTCTATAAAAACCTCTATTGGTTTTAATAGGACCATGGGAATCTATTTCCATGGACTTCCTCTTAGGCTACCTTACTACCAAGCATGGTAATGATTTTATATATATATATATATATATATATATATATATATATATATATATAGTAGTTGATAGATTCTCATCATACCTTGTAAGAAAGATATATTAGATCTAGAAACAACTTAATTGTATTTTCAATATGTATAGATCAAATTTGAATCCTATAAACTATATTGTATTATAGAGACTCTAAATTCTTGAACCATTTCTATAAAACACTTTGGTCTATGTTAGACACAAAACTGAACAATTCCACCACTTTTCATCCCCAAACTGATGGATATATGAAAGTGGTCAATAGGATGATAGTGCATATTCTTAGTGTGTATAAATTAAATAAAAAATACACTTGGGATGAAAGTATTCATTTCATTCAACACAACTACAATAGAGCTTTTCAAAACTCTATCACAAAGTGATTTTTAGGTTTGTTTGCCTTTATCACCCATTGACATAGCTTATCCTATTCTTCTAACAACACTATAAAATCTTTCCAATCAAAAATTAATTAAAACTTTTGTTTAGTTCATTGAGCACATTTAACATCTTCAACAATAGGGGCAAACCATTCTGAAACAAGCAAATTCTAAGTAGTGCCATGACAAGAATTGACCACCACAGTCCTTTCAGTTTGTTGAATGAGTCTGACTACCCTTGTAGAAGGAAAGACTGACATGACCTTACCAAAATATTTTTTCACTTTAATATCAACCCTACACCATCGCAAATTAATTAGGATATAATGCCTTTGAGCTCAATCTTTCAACTTATCTTAGGTTGAATGTAGTCTTCCATGTAAAACTCTTGTAACTAAGAATCTCATGGGAGGGTTAAAGATGACAAATATGTTGACCCATACATTTTGATATATTTTCAAATTTGATTTTTCATAAGGCATGTACACTAGCATCATATTTGGGACACTAGTGTCATACCCTGAACGCTATTATCTTTAAGGTAAAAAATTTGAGAATCTATAACTATTTGTGTAGGATAGATATAAGGGTTTATGTAGACTATTGGTTAAAGGTGATTGTATAATTATAATGTTGGGATCACACTATAGGTTAAGTAATTAGGAACAATGATATAGTGAATACAAGCCTTTTGACAGTGGGAATGACATGAACTAAAGGGTAGATCTATTATTGATATTTTTCAAATGTATAGAACTGAGATGCCATATAAAATCAGATTTTAGTATCTATAAATCCAAGCCAATTGTCGATAGTAGATCAAAATACTCTATAAATAGGAATCAAACACTTTGAGAGGGACCCTCCATAACCTTTCAATAAGAAAATAATAATTAATACGATCCTAAAATATGAACCACTACCTCATATGTATATGTTACTAAGGCTATGGTTACTCCATAATCTGACATTACTAATAAGATGAGAACATAGAGAAATGTGACAATATAAGGTAAAACATTATGTAGACCAAAAATCAACCACATATATCCTTATACATTTTATAGGTTAAGGGTGTAACATGACCCTTCCTTATAAAGCAACATTTGCCTTAATGTTGTGTAACTTTGGATGTTTCTACAAGAATAATGCATCCTCAAGTAAGTGCACAAAGTAAGGGGATAAAAAGTGGCCTACCCGTGGGCATTCACCATGCAACATTTTACGCATACATTCTTTCTTTTCTTTGTGAAGGCACACATATTTCACATTTTGTAGGATATTGGGATCATTGCTATGTATTTGGGTACCTCATCAGGCCTCGTTGTTGGGACCCAATTTTATAGCCCACCTAAGCTATGCTTAAGGGAGAGAAGGGTGGGGTGGCGGGGGCAAGGGCAGGTGCGTATTGGAGTGGGCTTTCTAGTCCCTTCTTTTCTTTGTCTCTTTTTTAGGGGGTAGTTTTTTATCACTGGGTTTTCTCATTTTACTCCACTTATTGAGAATTGCATTGTATACGGGTACCTCATTAGGCCTTGTTGCCAGGACCCATCTTTTCTTTTCAACCCACATAAGCTACACTTAAGGGGGGGTGTTGGTGTAGGATATTAATTATTTAATTTAATTATTAAATGGACACTTCCTACACTTATAACTTTAGATTACTAAGGTGTGACAAGAAGTTAAGTGGGTGAGAGGGTGAGTTCCACCTAGAGTTCCATCTAGAGTTATACTAAGTACCATTGTGAGTTCTCCTATTAGTTCCATAGTGAGTTACAGTCCATTCCACCATGAGTTCTCCAGTGAGTTAAATCCCCCTACTCCTTATTTATATTCCTCTTCACCATGCTATTATATTTAACTAATAACCAAATAGTTGATTAGTGCAAAGCAAGTAGTGCAGTGTAGATAATTGGTAAGCAAGGCATTTTAATACATAAGGTAATTGTTACACATATTCTTGCATGTTTTCAAATACAAATAAGGTCATCATTGTTTCAAAATACTTGTGTGCTTACTCTACCAAAAGATCACCTATTGGCCTATTCTGATAGGAACCAGAGGGTTTTGTGGAGGGTTAGGAGGAGCAACTAGAGGGTTTTGTGGAGGGTTGGGAGGGTTAGTAGGATGCATTGTTAGAAAAAACCAAATTATAATTAAAAACATGGGTTAAAAACAATAAAAATTATGAAAAATTAAGGTTAAATAGAAGTGATTTTGATGAATTACCTCTCCTATGCAATGGCATCATCGATCAGTAGGCTTGTGGGGTAAATTCTGGCACTTCCTATCACTAGACTATAACTAACATAAGCTTTAGCATCATAAAATACATGGAATTTAGACATATCATAGTGAAGTGATTAATAATTAATTTATTAATTAAATATCACATACTATTTGATAAAGAATTGTAACCAATTTATACATGTAAATGAAATGTATTCAATCCTTAAGGGAGCTATATGTGAACACAATTAAATATCCATTGTGATTAAAATGATAATAAAGAAGGTAAGTTGTGAGGCATTTATAGAAAGGAGAGGGTAATTTTTTTCATATTGAATTACACTTTGTGAGATAAGTTGTGAGGCATTCGAAGAAACAAACAAATGTCAAAATGATAGTAAAAGTGGAGTAAAATCCACTCAAAAAAAAAAAATGCCAAAATAATAGGTGACCATCAATCTCCATAAAAATCCGTCCATAACACTCCAAATTTTTTAACCAATTCAAAAGAAATATTAATAACCAAAAAATATGAGACAATTTTTTTTAAAATCTTATCAAATAATAATTTTGAGAAAAAAATGCTTATTTATAACTATTATTATTAACCGATATATTAAAATTATCAAAGTACATCATAAAGTGTTTGTACTCAACAATTTTCCCCAAATTATAATTTACTCTTTATATCCAAATCATTTTAGATTTTGAAACTTAAAATATCTCTCATTATTTTTAAGATTAAGCTCTAGTGCAAGTAAAGTCATGAGCATTACATTACCCCCCCCGCAGTTGACATTATTCAGATTTACTCTTTCGTATCCCGTCACCTCCTCTACAGCATCGCTAAACAAATCATGTCAGTAAATATATTAAGAAATCTCTCGCTGATTCTCCCGCCGGGTATTACGTATTGCAGCATTAATAAAAATTGGCGCGGCAAATTTATTAAACAACTACCTATCACCTACACAACGCGCCTAAGTCTCCCGCATTTTTGTGTAATTTTTAAGAGCACTGCAAACCTGGTTTAATCGTGCTCAATTGCAGAGTATTTTCACTATTGGATTCAAGTATTTTGCAAAAAGTATGGTATTCGAGTAGTTTCATTAATGGCTTTAAGTGTTTTAGAGGTATATAAAAAAATTACTTTTGGATTCAAATAGTATTTATTTATTCACCGAAATACTGAGGTTTTTCTGTCATGAAGTTTTTCTGTTGAAATTGAGAACAAATTTGACATTAAATAAAATGAAAAAGATTTGGAGGAGGAAAACAAGATAATGCCATTATTCAATTTAGGAATATAGTTACCTGTACAACCCAATCGAAGAAGACAAAGATATTAGAGAGATTGGGACTGGTTACAAAAACAAGATAACGCTGAATACCTCCAAAAGGATAACATTCAAAGAAAGTCCAGCTGCTTTACCTCATCTCTGCTCAAAGAAGAGCTCTGTTGCATAATTGCTCACCATTATTCAGATCTGTAACGTAAGTTCCATGAGTTATTAAGCAATATTGTATATTTTTGAGTTTTGATATCATATTTTTATTAAACAAATTATTTGAATATTAGAAGCAATAATATTAGTGTATGCTGTTGTTTTTACTTTTCAAAATGTGAAATTTCTTGAACTGTGTAAATAGAGGGAGTACCTAAAATTGGGGGATGCTCTATTCATGTTTGTGAACAGGTAAATTTGTTTCCCTTAATTCTTAATTTTTTATTTTTTATTTTTTATTTTTATTTTTATTTTTATTTTTTGAGTAAATGTCACTATCAAATGTATATTGCACAAAATAGACAACCAATAAATATATGTTTAAAACTTTTACAAATAAAGACTTCTATAATGAAATTTTTTCATGTGAAGAAAAATAAAATAATTAAAAATTACAATATTTTACTTACAAATACGTTATATTTTCACAATGGAAACAAATCAAATAGTTAAAACCCTCATCAATTTACCCAAAAACATAATATATTTTAAATTTTTTTTATGCATTTGGCTTATAACATTATATATAATAATACAATAGATTATAAAATAATATCAGATATTAATATATATTATACTATATATTTAATATTAATGTCATAGAATAGTATATTATAATATATATTATATTTTATATTGATATTATAATAGTATATTATATTACAATATTATCATTTATAACAAATTATATATAATATTTATTCAATATTAATATATAATATAATATAACATATTTAATATTATATATAATATATAATACGATTATATAAATATAGAATATATATTTTTAATATTACATATTATGATATGCTATATTTAAATATTATATTAAATTCATATATATATATATATATATATATATATATATATAATTTAAATTATATTAATATTAAGATTATAACATATATTATATTATATAGTTTATATCAATATCATACATTATATTAGAATATATTATGTATTGATATTTCAATATTGTATTATAACATGTAATATTCTAGCTACCAAAGGAAGTGCCTACACATTATGTGGTAAAGTGTACTATTGATTTGATCCCTAGACTACCTCCTCCTAATGCTTCATTATACTTCAGACCATTTTTAGAAAATGAAGAGATATAGTGATAGATTCATAAACTCATTGACAAAGGACATATCAAGCCTAACTCATCACCTTGCCAAAGCAAAATTTTTGTTATGCCAAATAAGGATAGTACATAGAGGCTCCGCATTGACTATCAAGAATTCAATAAGATCATAATGAAAAACCAATATATCCTTCCACAAATTGAGGATCTTCTAGACCATATTTGCCATGCCAAATAATGCACTAAGATGAATCTTATGTTTGGGTATATTTGATCCCATTGATCCTACAAACATATAGAAGACAACATTCAAAACCAAATGAGGTCTATTTGAATGGTTAGTTTGCCCTTTGGTTTGACCAATGCTCCATCCATATTAATGTAGATGATGAATGACATTCTCAGGCCATTCAAAACTTTATTTGTTGTAGTCTACCTTGATGACATTGTAATCTATAGTGGAATATGGTAAGTCCACTTGTATGATATAACATAAAGGCTTGACACTCTGCAAAAACTCAAATTGTATTCAAACATGGAATGATGTTTTTTTGCCATACCAAAAATTCAAAAATTGGAATATTTTATGGATGCAAAGGGAGTGCATGTAGATCTGACCAAGATTTAAGTCATCTAATATTGATCAAAACCAGAAAATCTCACAAGCTTCACAACTTTTTGGGATTGAAAAATTTATACCAAAGTTTTGGCTTGGTTTCTGTCATGTAACTTGGCCTTTAAACCATCTTACTCAAGGTGGCACTAAATTAAAGTTCAATAGGGCTGCTAGACAACATAAAACATTCAAGGAATTGAAGAGAATGCTATATTCCACACTAGTACTGACTTTACTCAACCTTCAATGAACATTTGAGCTTGAAATAGATGCCAATGACTTTGCAGTTGGAGTATTACTCACTCAACATGGTCACCAAATTGCTTACCATAGTGAAACCTTCACTGCACTAGTAAAGAACTACCCAACATATGATTTTGATACTTATGCCATTGTTCAAGCATGTAAGCATTTGAAAAATTATATCTTGGGCAAGAAGACTATGATCCATGTAAATCATAAGTCGCATCAATATTTACAAATATATAACAAATTATAGCAAGAATGGCATAAGAAATAGTCTTCTTATCTTTAGTAGTTCTATTTGAAGATCAAGCATAAGAAGGGAAGTCCTAGTCCAATAGTGGATTTCCTAAGCTACCCACCAGTTCAAACTCTCCTTTATATCCTTGATGCATGTGGACATGAAGTCAATGCATGGTCAAAATTGTATCCATCTAACATATATATATATATATATATATATATATATATATATATATATATATATATATATATATATATATATATATATATATATATCATAATTTGCTTTGCAGTAATTTAGTTCTAGATTTTTACTTGTAGGATGGTCTTCTATATCATCTTGGGAACTTGTGTGTTCCATATAAGGTAAATAAATAGAAAATAATATGGGAGGCTCATTTTTGTAAGGTTTAAAAATAATTTTGGATTTAAAAGACATTTTTAGTGTTGTAAAATTATTTCTTTTGGCCACATCTTAGGTATGATGTCTCTAAATACATCAATTATTGTATCACATGTGCCATATCAAAACTGACCAATAAGAATAAAGTTATATAAAAACCTCTATTGGTTTTAATAGGACCATGGGAATCTGTTTCCATGTACTTCCTCTTAGGCGACCTTACTACCAAGCATGGTAATATATATATATATATATATATATATATATATATATATATATATATATATATATATATATATATAGTAGTTGATAGATTCTCATCATACCTTGTAAGAAAGATATATTAGATCTAGAAACAACTTAATTGTATTTTCAATATGTATAGATCAAATTTGAATCCTATAAACTATATTGTATTATAGAGACTCTAAATTCTTGAACCATTTCTATAAAACACTTTGGTCTATGTTAGACACAAAACTAAACAATTCCACCACTTTTCATCCCCAAACTGATGGATATATGAAAGTGGTCAATAGGATGATAGTGCATATTCTTAGTGTGTATAAATTAAATAAAAAACACACTTGGGATGAAAGTATTCATTTCATTCAACACAACTACAATAGAGCTTTTCAAAACTCTATCACACAGTGATTTTTATGTTTGTTTGCCTTTATCACCCATTGACATAGCTTATCCTATTCTTATAACAACACTATAAAATTTTTCCAATCAAAAAGACATTAAATTTTTTGTTTACTTCATTGAGCAAATTTAACATCTTCAACAATAGGGGCAAACCATTCTGAAACAAGCAAATTCTAAGTAGTGCGATGACAAGAATTGACCACCATAGTCCTTTTAGGTTGGTGAATGAGTCCGACTACCCCTGTAGAAGGAAATATTGACATGACCTTACCAAAATATTTTTTCACTTTAATATCAACCCTACACCATCGCAAATTAATTAGGATATAATGCCTTTGAGCTCAATCTTTCAACTTATCTTGGGTTGCATGTAGTCTTCCAAGTAAAACTCTTGTAACTACGAATCTCATGGGAGGGTTAAAGATGACAAATAGGTTGACCCATACATTTTGATAGATTTTCAAATTTGATTTTTCATAAGGCATGTACACTAGCATCATATTTGGGACACTAGTGTCATAACCTGAACACTATTATCCTTAGGGTAAAAAAGTTGAGAATCTATAACTATTTGTGTAGGATAGATATAAGGGTTTATGTAGACTATTGGTTAAAGGTGATTGTATAATTATAATGTTGGGGTCACACTATAGGATAAGTAATTAGGAACAATGATATTGCTAATATGAGCCTTTTGATAGTGGGAATGACATGAACTAAAGGGTAGATCCATTATTGATATTTTTCAAATGTACAAAAATTGAGATGCCATATAAAATCAGATTTTAGTATCTATAAATCCAAACCAATTGTCAATAGTAGATCAAAATACTCTATAAATAGGAATCAAACACTTTGAGAGGGACCCTCCATAACCTTTTAGTAAGAAAATAATAATTAATATGATCCTAAAATATGAACCACTACCTCATATGTTTATGCTACTAAGGCTATGGTTACTCCATAATCTGACATTACTAATAAGATGAAAACATAGAGAAATGTGACAATATAAGGTAAAACATTATGCAGGCCAAAAATCAACCACATATATCCTTATACAGTTTATAGGTTAAGGGTGTAACATGCCCCTTCCTTATAAAGCAACATTTGCCTTAATGTTGTGTAACTTTGGATGTTTCTACAAGAATTATGCATCCTCAAGTAAGTGCACAAAGTTAGGGGATAAAAAGTGGCCTACCCGTGGGCATTCACCATGCAAAATTTACGCATACATTCTCTCTTTTCTTTGTGAAGGCACACATATTTCACATTTTGTAGGATATTGGGATCATCACTATGTATTTGGGTACCTCATCAGGCCTCGTTGTCGGGACTCAATTTTATAGCCCACCTAAGCTATGCTTAAAGGGGGGGAGAGGGGGTGTTGGCTTTCTAGTCCCTTCTTTTATTTGTCCTACTTTTGGGGGGTAGTTTTTTCTCACTGGGTTTTCTCATTTTACTCCACTTATTGAGAGTTGCATTGTATATGGGTACCTCATCAGGGCTTGTTTCTGGGACCCATCTTTTCTTTTCAACCCACATCAGCTACACTTAAGGGGGGGTGTTGGTTTAGGATATTAATTATTTTATTTAATTATTAAATGGACACTTCCTACACTTATAGCTTTAGATTACTAAGGTGTGACAAGAGGTTAAGTGGGTGAGAGGGTGTGTTCCACCTAGAGTTCCATCTAGAGTTCTACTAAGTACCACTGTGAGCTCTCCTATTAGTTCCATAGTGAGTTAGAGTCCATTCCACCATGAGTTCTCCAGTGAGTTAAATCCCTCTACTCCTTATTTATATTCCTCTTCACCATGCTACTATATTTAACTCATAACCAAAGAGTTGATTAGTGCAAAGCAAGTAGTGCAGTGTAGATAATTGGTAAGTAGTGCATTTTAATAAATAAGGTAATTATTACACATATTCTTGCATGTTTTCAAATACAAACAAGGTCATCATTTTTGCAGAATACTTGTGTGCTTACTCTACCAAAAGATCACATAGTGGCCTATTTTGATAGGAACCAAAGGGTTTTGTGGAGGGTTAGGAGGAGCAACTAGAGGGTTTTATGGAGGGTTAGTAGGATGCGCTGTTAGAGAAAAACAAATTATAATTAAAAACATGGGTTAAAAACAATAAAAATTATGAAAAATTAAGGTTAAATAGAAGTGATTTTGATGAATTACCTCTCTTATGCAGTGGCATCATCGGTCAGTAAGCCTGTGGGGTAAATTATGGCACTTTCGATCACTAGATTGCACAAAACATGATCGCAAAGCAAGCTATGAGGAGGAAATGCAAATGCAAAATGAATACATTTTGTATTTGGTTTTCCCTATTTTTTGGGGACATAATAAATGTGATTACATTAGTGTTAATAACATGATTGTGTTACTATTCACTATAACGCGATCACGTTATTCAATAAGGCAATTACGTTACTAAATAACATGATCACCTTATGGCTCGATAATCCCTAGTCTAACCTTAAGTAACATGATCACATTAATTAAAGAAAATGATCACGTTGTTAATTAATGTAATTATATTGCAATAAATGTCCATAAAATTATCCTCCAACTCTGTGCACTTATCCCCTCCCATGTTGCATCCTCATTGATTAGATTCTTCCACTTGATCAAATGATCCTTAATTTCCCTTATTCATAGCCTTTTAATGTGTGTCTTAAAGATGTCCTCAAGCTCCAAAATGACTCTGCCTTCCTTATCCATCTTAGGTAACGCAATTTGGGCTGACACTCTCTACCCAAATACCTTCTTCAAATATGAGACATGAAATACTAGATGTATGCATGTAGACTAAGGTAGCTCTAACTTTGTATGTGACACTGCCAATTTTTTACAAGATTGGATAAGGGCCATAAAAATTAAAATAATTTTTGTTACCCTTTTTTTGTTTGCTTTACATAAATTTTATTGTATGTTTTTAGGCACACAAAAACCCAATCACTTACTTCAAAATGCCTCTCACAATGGTTTTGATCTACTTGTTGCTTCAATACATTCTATGCCATTGCCAATTGTTTTAAAACTAACTAGTACCTCTTGTTGGTGTTGAATGCATTCTTTAATAACTTGATCCCTATCAAGGATGAGGTGAAAAATGGGAGATGGTAACCATGTAGTGCCACAAACATTTTGGATGAGATATGGAAGGAAGCATTATACCAACATTTTACTATTGGAAGCTAATTAACCCATCTTCCATGTTTATCCAATGCAAAATAATGGAGATAACCCTCTAGGCATTTGTTGACCACCTATGTTTTATTGGTGTGTTCACATTAATGTGTTCAATAGACTAGTTAAGAGTGCTTAGGGACTTGTGTTGAGTCTTAATTTGGTGTGTGCACATTATTTTTTCATACCAATTATGGGCTGTCCCACCTCACTATCTCTCCTATTTATAGGAGCATTCCATAGTTTTAAAATATGGAAGACCGCAAGTTTTGCATAATTCTTTATGTGTGTAATGTTTGAGTGCTTGTGTATGTGGGAAATATTGTTATTGTGGTAGTGCCCTGTTAGAGAGACCCTAGGTGAGTGCATTGAGCACCCTGTCATGGTATCAAAGCCTCTCCAAGTAGCTATTGCTCAACCTAGGACATGGAGTCTTCTCTTGTATTGGTTATATGTAGTTTAGATTGGTTATACCAGGCCATACGTTGAGGGTTTTACTTTGCATATTTTTGCTTTGGTCTTTGATTGCCTCAAACTCAAGTTTCTGAGTGTTGTATTTAGTCTTGCTAGGACCAGATCTTCCACAGCCATTTGCATTATTTCTTTTTCGACAGCCTCATTGGCCTACATCAGGCAATAATGACTCAGCTTTGAGTTTACCATTACCATCACTTAAATCAACAACCATTTTATATTGTTGTCAACTTAGCACATGGTTTTCCATTATTTAATCATTCCCGCAGATCCGGATCGACCCTAATCAAGACGGCCTCAACATTCATTCTTTGCTTGTGACCTAACTCGGTGTCAACATTGTCTTTGGAACTTGTCCCTCAGTTTCCTTCTAGATGTGAATGAATTTATCTTCTCATAAGATCTCTCCAAGAGATCCATTCAAATGAAATCTACAATACGTTGAAGGCCAAGCAAGGTGTAGTGAGACATGGTCCTGCTTTCGCCATCGCATGTTGTGTTTTAGCTCGATCTTGAGCTCAATAGGCCTCCAACTGCCTCGAAGCTCCTTCTCCTCATATCACCGACCAAGGTTCCAACCTTCCACCACCAGTCCCCCCTCCAAAGGGTTGCAATACATATATCTACCTCTAAAGTATATCTGCAAAGGGAATACGTAGGCCATATACTTGTATTACGTAGCATTTTTTGTTCTGGACCTTTAATTTTTTTTTGTCGCACTTCTAGTAATAGTGATAGTGAAGGCAGTGATGATGATTCTACTAGATCAGGCGGGGATGGTTGAATGTTGGCAACGCTAAATGGCCCATCTATTTGATTGATGACTTGATCTTCACATCTCTATGCATATCTTGGTCGACTTCTTTTCACTCAGCTTTGCTCGTCAACAACTGCCCTCAAAACTACCAGTAACCTCTCAAAACCAACCGTCAAATGCAGATCCTCCAACACAACCTGCATCTTTATGAATTTCCCTGCATGTCTCCGTCTTGCATCTACCCTACGTGGATTTCCTCCATATAACCTGTGTATTGAAATAGTGTTTGGTTGTGTTCAATGGTATTCTTCATTGTTTTCTTATTTTAGATCTCTAATTTGCATCGAGCTCCCTGAGCAATATGGGATTTGGATCGATGCCTCAGCCAACCTCTCTGATTTTAATCTGCTATTCCAACTAACCACCGGCAGCCTCGTAGCTTAGATTCCTCACCATTTGCCTTCCTGCTTCCATCTTGCAATTTGGTATACCTAGCACTAGGAGTAGAATATGATCCTATATCAACCTACTCTCCATGTCTTGAATCTAGAACCGATCCATCCTACTTGTAGTGTTGTGTTTTGCTCACCCATATCTATCCTCTCCCTCCTCTTCATCGTAATGTTTGGTCGAAGTAGAGATGCACTCAGAGAGTGGTTCGAAGTTCAAATTAATTACCGCTGGGAGGAAAGGCAGGATTTTCCAACTGATTTAAAATTGCCATTCATTATCGTTGACATGTACAAGACATATTTATAATGCATATGTACTGTGGTCATGTTTCTTTATAGGAGTGTGAGCTACTTCACGTCTGATTATTGCGTTTAACAATTATATCGTGAAAGCGACTTTCTTCGAATCTGTCACCAGTTTCATTATACATTGGCCGACACATATTTGATAATTGATAAGAAGGTAGAGGGAGACCCACACTTAAGGACAGCTCCACAGAGGAGGTAATGGGCATGCCATCAGATGTCCATGTCTTTTTACTGGCTGGATAGCCATTGCCTAATAAGTATTAGGAGCAGAGTTTACCATTATCCAAAGTAATGTGTTTTTTTAAGTTTTTTAAAAGTATATGTAACTTATTAAATATGTAATTTTTTTTTTTAAAAAATATTTATTAAATATGGTCTGAATGAACAACACTTTACTTCTTTATTTAGAGTAGTTGTTTAAACCATAATGTTTTATGATATTGTAAATGAATAAAGATTTTTTCAGATGAGTTTAAAAGGTTTTTTAAGAAAGGGAATACACTGATGTTTTATAATTAAAAATAAATAAAAATTGATTTTTTTAAAAAGTGAAAAATAATAATTTAATTTTTTTTCTTTAAAAGGGAGTTTATTATTATTTTTTAATTAAAAAAAATATTTTTTTATTATAAAAAGGAAATAATAGATAAAAACAAAGAAAAAAAAAAATTGTGTGTCGGAAGTAAAGAAAAAAAATAAAAAAATTTGTACCTATCCATCTCAGAAAAACAAAGAATAGTATAAATGATTCCTTAATTTAAAAAATTGCAGATATAAAAGATTCATATTCCATAATATAACAGTTAATAATGAATATATAATAGTTAGATATGTCTCAATTGTTTATGTTTCTAAGTATTTAAGGATATAATCAATCTATATATTAAACTCTGATAGTATTATCCTTCTATAAATAATGATTAGTTTTTAATTTGATCATTTTTTTAGTGTTTATTTAAAATTTATAGTAACATAAATATTTGAACATGTAATTTGTGGGAATTCTATAATGGTATAAAGAAAAAAATTTCAATGTGTTATTCATGAAATTTATAGATTTTTAAAAATAGAGTTCAAACATTTCTTTAGATATTCTTTTAGAGAGGGCAAGTCACAAAAATAGAGACCTTGAAGTGAAGGTAAAATTATATGAAATATTTAGAACTTCCTCCGATTCACTAGAGGATTAATTTGATGAAGAAGTTAACAATAAAAAAAGAAAAGATGACATAAAGAAGAAAGCTTCATCATGAATGGGTAAATAATTTTCAATGGTTAATTTATTTTGAGTGTGATGATAAAAAATTCATGAAGTGTGAATATTGTATAAAGTATCAAAAATTTGGACCATGGGGTATAGGTATTGGATGTACTATAGTATAATATGATTAGCTCTTTTAACTCATAAGAAATATGTAAACACATAAGGAAGTAGTTGTTGCATGGTTATGTGCTAAGAAGAAACATGTCAAGTCTATCCTTGAGCATGTTGTAAAAATTCAAGACAACAATAAAGAAAGAGTGATTACTACAATGAAAACAACATATTTTGTTTGCCAAGAAGATTTATCATTGTCTAAATATGAAAAGTTTTGCTAGTTTTTATTGCATCTAGAAACACCTAATATTCCAAAGTCTTCAGAATATGCTTCATATAAAAAATGTTTTACTGCAAGTGAATTTAAGTATTGTATATCAAAGTATCTTGAAAAGATGCAAGTTGATAATATATTAAATAGCCATTTATTTTTGTTGATGTTAGATGAAAAAAATAATTTTAATCTTGAATAACATCTTGTTCTCTATAATACATATATAGACTCAAAAGGGATTGAACCATGAATTTCTTAATTTATGGTATTCAAGAATGTGGCCAAAGGAAAGGAAAAATAATATACATGATAATGTGCATGACATAATAAACAATAAATGTATTTCAATGAAGAGGTTGATTGTTGTTTCGATGGGGTATTGGCAATGCTAAGGGGAAAAAATGGTTTTCTTTCATATTTAAGAAAAGATATCTCAAATTTGATCATAGTTCATTGTATAGCACATCAAGAGTCATTTGCAGCCATAGATACTTCAAAGAGGGTTCCTGAGTTGATGTATGTTGAAAATATTATAAATAAGGTATGTTCATGAGTATAAAATTCTCCAGAACAAAATAATAAATTAACATCACTTGTTAAGGTCATGCAAATTGATGTTTTTGATGTTTAAAAATATATGGAGTCAAATGGATATATAGGGGAGAGGTCATTCAAAGGCTAGTAAAGCTTATGTCAACAATTTCAACACTATGGAATAATAAAAGGAACAGCTCATCATGATATGATAAGACAAATTTAATCGGTATAGTTTTATTTGCATATACTTGCAGATATTATAGGTGATCTCAATATGTTGAACAAAATATTTCAAGAAGATAAAATTGATATCACTATTTTTGGCATGTTTATGGAGGTGACCATTACTAACATAACGAGATAGTTTTTTAGGAGTGAAACATTTGTTGAAGGCACAATATATCTTTTAAAATTCTTAGCTGACACTACATATGGATTTATTGAAATCATGGATAAAGAAGATGAAGTCAATGATAAACATAACTTATTATATATGTGTATCGCTAATGTTGAGTTTGGTTTTAGTGATCCAAAAAATAAAAAAATGAAACTTCGAATTGGTGAAATATTAGAAAGTTGCAAGAAGCTCACATAAGATTACATTCAATATTTTATAGATTGTTTGAATGAAAGACTACTCGATCTTCCTCTTTTCAATGCTGCCAAACTATTAAGTCCCAAATTTTATTAACAAGAGCACAAAGGTCGAGAAAAAAATTCAAAATATTGGCTAGATGTTCTTCTCACACATTTACAGTGTACCAATCAAGAGGATCAAATTGAGCTTGACATACTATTTGATGCTAAAGCTTGCAAAAGATAATTACATCCTATTATTGATTCATTAAATTTGACTTATGAGGATTTTTTAATGAGAGAAGCACGAAGAGTGTTCCATCATATAAAGTGTTAGTATTCTCTTTACCATAATGTGATGATAGAATGAGATTATGGCAAGTGGTTCTTACCATCCCTACAAGTATTGTTGCATGTGAAAGAGGTTTTTCAAAACAAAATCTTATCAAAGATATTAAAATATAATATTTAGGGTTGGACACATTAGATGCATTAATGACAGTGTCATTTAGTTCTTGAATCCAAATCCAAACTAGTAACAATTTTCACTGTATTATTCTACTCTTGCAGTCGGATCGGTTTAACTGCACAGGCTCAGAGTTTCAAATTATTTTACTTGGTTCATATCAGTTGATACTTAAAAACTAGATTAATTTGGCGTATTCATGCTCTGATTACATATATAAATGTGTGTATGTAATAGTGGCTAGGGTCATATTGCGATACATCAAATGGGTGTTGCTATCCTTCCACACGGAAGCCCACATCTTATTTATCAATACATGGCTCATGGCCAAATTATGAGAATGGCAAATATCCTTTTAATTGTGATTCCAACAATCCCTTTGATCCTTCATAGGTATAATGTTTTTTTTTAATTATTTATATTAACCTGATTTGCTTTTTTGGTCATAATTGGATTTAATATTTGTAGATAAGTGACTTGAGAAAGGAGATGAATATGAACTGGGGGTCACTAGCATGCCTCAGCAGCAATGGAGAGTAGTTTTGAGACCATGAATGGGAAAAACATGGCACCTAATCGGAGTCTATTTTAAGCCAACATGATTATTTTGTAGCCACCATGGGTTTGAAAGATAGTGTTGATATTTTGGGTGCATTTGAGAGGGCAAGGATCTAGCCAAATGAGGGAAAATACATTTTAAAGAGAATGCAGGATGCATTGAAAGTAGGTAGTAATTATTCGATAACGATTCAATATAATAGAGATGAATCACGAAACAAACAGTTGTATCAGATATATCTGTGTGTGGATTCATCTAGATTTAAATTTATAGATTGCCATGCACTTCCCCAAGGCAAATGCTCTTCTCCTTATAATATCGAGCTTGAATTTCCTTCCCTCTAGATAAAGTAGAAGATTCATGGGTCTGATATGTATCATTCCTTTACCAAAGATAATCTAATGGTAAAATGTCTTCAAAAATATATTCATTCATTTTTTCCTTAGTTTCTTTAAATTCAGATTTGGATTTTTCTCACCCTTGGATTTGATGGTCGCTCTTGTTGTGTCAAATGTAAATTTTATGATGATTTGGTTGTTTGACTATCTTTTCATGTTTTAATTAAAATTTAAAAAAAAAAAAAAAAAAATTAACAAAAAAATTCTTAAACGTGGAAAGAGGTATAGGGGAAGGAGATTAGTAGTTGGGACACTTAATTTTGGGTTTTTATATCTTTCATATTACACCATTTTGTTCTCTAATTTTTTTGATTTTATTTAGTTTAACATTTTTAAAGTTTGAAAAGTAATTCAAGAGGAAAATCTAGTTATGGGAAGTCGTATGAAGATGTTTTCATAGCAAGATGTCATTTTTCCTCATGTTTTTTGTGTCATTGACGGTTGGGATTAAAGGGACCAACTAAATTTAAATATTTGACTAATAATAATTTTTAAAGTAACATATTATTTTATCATTGGCATTCATTATTTTTAAATGTGATATATAAATATTTACACAAAGGATATAATAAAAAACCTACATATCATTAATACAAAATAAAATCTCATTAATATAAAATAAAATACCTATTTTACGAAAGAATGGCGCTGTTAATTAAATAGATTTATATTTATTATTATAAATTTGATATGAATATTTGACCAAGTAAAAATTTAATAAAAAAATAAAGGGACTATTATAAACACACATGGACCATTAATAAGATGCTAAGAGTTGCAATCAAATCATACATATTATAATTATCACTTTGTGCATATCTTTTTTCATTATATGAGTTGCCTTTCCTTCATCAATAATTCCCATCTCATTTCATCAAATAAATTCAAAGCCACAAACTCTAAAACAGATTATAAATCTAAGTGGGTTATAATATCCACCATCAAGGTTCTTGTAAAAACCCATGGACAACATCTTGATGCTATTAAAACAAGCATCGTCAAGAGGATTTTAAACAAAAAAAAAAACTATTGAATCACTTACCCTATAAACTAAATTTTCTACTAGTATTTCTTCCCAAAGAGTTAAGTTACATTTGAAATAAGAAGGAGAAATTAAAAAAAAGTGTATTTCTCATCTGCATAATGATCCCACAATACTCCATAGGCAACATGATGTCATGTAATTGGATCCGTTTATCATTCCACTTGCATATAAACAAAGTAAAATATATCTATTAGTCTCGAGTAAGTCACTAGGGCTCTTTGTGAAACACATCATGATTAATTTAGGGGCCTACCAATTACAAGAGCCACATAGTTGGCAGTTTTTACCCTGAGCTTTTCATGGCTAACAACGTTAGGGTTTTTGATTGATTGCATTGAAAATACCTAGGATATTTCTTTGTCCATGTCTTCATCTCATCTACTTTAAGGGATATCAAACCCACAAACATAACTTTGTCCCTTTCTAAACTAGCCAAATGGTTTTCTAGAACTTGAATGCAAGTATCTTTGGATCTCATATTATCTCCTTGATACATGAGTATCTTTTATTGGGCAGTCTTAGTTTTTGTGGATGAACTTGAAATTTATAGAAAAAACAAATGATATAATGAGATTCTATCAACTAAAAATGTGAGGATGAAAAATAAATGATGTTTCCTATTTTTGTTGTAGACAACATTCAATTCAGTTTGATTTAACTTGCCTCAAAATAGCTACTGAGTCATATTTACAATGTACTAGAACTTAAGAATATGATTCCAAACAACTCTGAAGTTGAAAATAATAAACCTACATAAATTAGAGCTAAAAACAATGTGATTTTATAAATGCATAGAATTTATGAGGTTTGGACACAATATTAAAAAAACATATCAAGGTAAATAAAAAAGGCTTTGAAAAATTTTAGGCATTTATGTATTTCTTCTAAATATTATAGTTATAATTATTTATTACCAGATCAAAATGTAATCAACTAAAACCTATCGATCTAGAAGATTTCCTATCAAGAGGAAATACTATATAATACTAATTCTCTAAACTGCTCATAAGGGGAAAATATATCAACACCGATTCACCATTTTCCTAATTCTCTCTCTCTCTCTCTCTCTCTCTCTCTCTCTCTCTCTCTCTCTCTCTCTCTCTCTCTCTCTCTCTCTCTCTCTCTCTCTCTCTCTCTCTCTCACTCACACACACACACACACACACACACACACACACACACACACACACACACATACACACACACACACACACACACACACACACACACACACACACACACACACACACATTATTTATACATGCATATATGTGTGTATATTTAAGAGGCATTTTATAATAGAATTGACATCTAACCATAACATGACACTAGATGCACAAGAGAGCTTGAAAAAATGACACAAGTCAGAGAAATTATTTTGGATAGACCGGTCTAAGTGAGAGGTAAAACCCCACACATGACATTATCTATCCAAGGAGAACAACAAAAAAAATAAAAAAACATAATTATGAGTAGATGGGGAAACAGTAGCAGATATGGATACAAAGTCCCTTCTATAAGCTTTGAATGGCCTATATCTCTTTCCTTATTTTATTATTGGAATTTCATCATTGCCATGATCTACTTCTCTCCTTGAGCTACTAAGTTTTTACTCATTCATAAACCTTCTTGATGGAAAATTTCTCTCATTTCTGACTAGATCCTTACACTCATCTTAAAAGCATTCATTTCATCAATTATGAAGCAAAGCCCTTTTTCCTCCATCTATTCTCTTTAGGCCATTTTCACGACTAACTTGAATGTCACTACAATTGATAATGGGTTACTTTGTTATGATTTTATGGTATAAATCATGTTTTCAATTCTTAAAATCATAGCTTAATCTACCACTCAGATTTGTCTTCCCCAACTTGTAAATATTACATTCTCTATTTTTCCTAGTAACAAGGAATTACATGATCCCCATGTTGAAATTCAGTAACACCCTCACCAACACTTTCAACAATCTTGCAAGTCACATGCCATTTTAATATCTCAAAAATTAAGGTAAGAAAATCATTATAGTTTCTAAAATACCAAATAAGCTCACCCAATAACCTCATGTCCAAGAATATAGGGTAAAAGACCCTTTGGATCTTGCATCCAAAGAACATAAGTTTTCAATCATTATTATGTATGTGTGTATTAAATTAGGAGTTAAGAAAAAGTGAACAAGATTACTAGTAACCAAAATACAATATATGCCTAAGGAATCTTGATTTTAGATTGTCTCCATGATATAGATGTATGGGCAAACTTAGAATTCAAAGAAGAACTTGAAAGCAGTGTGCATCAAATCATCCACCGGGTACTACCAAAAATGGTTTCTTGTGATAATTATTATAAATTTATTTCAAAATTATATCAATATCAATTACATTGGTAGCATACAACTTAATATCCTATTTCTCTAATACCAATTCCATTGAGCTCATTTTCTATCTCCAAAAGTAAATACTAGCTATCATAATTTGTTGTAAATAAACAAGATCTATAGAGCAGAACAAAATTTTTTAAAAATTGGGTTAAAATTATCTTACCAAACTCTCGAGAATATATCTTATAACCACAATGAACTGTATATTAAATTAGATAGCGTGCATTACTTATATTCAAAGCACCTCCCCATAGATATTTTGATGTCTGATACCAACCACACAATGCATTTAATCTAAAGATCACCATGGCCCTACATTTACATTGTTATTTTTATGATGCAGGCAAGACTGAGGGGTTTACCCTATTTTTTTGAGAAATGTTTTCCCTGAAACCCAATTATCCATTTATTTGAGGGAGTGGTGAACAAACAAAGAAAATTTACTTGAATATTTATCGACTAGTTCCAATGTGAGTTTGAGGTTCTTCAATTGGTGGCCTTCATCTCCTCCTCAAATGACTTATACCTCCTCTTTAAAGGTCTAAGTCATCTCCCTACCTATCATATATAACTCGTATTATGACATTCATCAAAAGAAATCCCTACCTATCACACAAAATAATCATTCTCCTTAAATTTAGTTTAATCAAAATGAACACATTTTTTCTTCAATCCAAAATGAATGAAATTACAATCTCAAACTTCTCCATTGTAATCATGATTTACTATAGATTATCATAGGTAATGATGAATATAGTGAGGGGAAAGTGAGCAATAAAAAATATAAGTAATACCTTTCTATGAGGAGTCTTTATTGTTGTTACTCAGCTCCTGTAAATAAATACTCCATTTCACATGAGGTTGGAGCATAAACATACTTTCTCTAGACTGCCTAGAAACACACCTAAAAAATCCATATAAAAAATCAAAATTAGGAAAATTGGACTAAAAAACATCAAGAACACAAACAATTATCAAAAGGCATGAAAGATAGTGAAAGTGTGTAAAACAAGCATGGAAATGCATGATGACATCATCAACTTACAATGTAAGCAAAGGTTAGGGGATCATTCAAGGACTTGGATATATGCACACACAAACTCTATCATGCATGATAATGAAGAAGATATATAACTTCATAGAATAATGTTTAGATAATGTACTGAGTTTGTGAAGGATCCACTGAGACATAAGTTTCGATGGTTAATTCATATAACATGCCAAACTGGTCCGATTTTCATTCACAAAATCTATATGAAATTTTAAATGTACGTAACTTATGACAATGAATGGAGGAAGGTGAGAGTGAGTCTCTATTATAGAGAATGAAATATAGAAGTAGAGGGTGAGTCTTGTAGACAAAAGGATGAAATTTGAATAATTTGGAGCCAAATGTTACATGCAAAAGATTGAAATTTGAATAGTTTATAGCCAAAAATTGGAGCTAAAAGTTTAAAATTTGAATAAGTTGGAGCCAAAAGTTAAAGTCAACCAGTTGAATTTTTAAAAACTTGGAGCCAAAAGTTAGAACCAAAAGGTTATCATTTGAATTTATTGGCACCTAGAAAAATATAGAAAAGATGTAATGTTTTAAAAAGTGTATTTGATTTTTAATAAGATGTGGTTATTTTCACTATGATATATGTTTTTTTTTTTAAATTATAGTGTATAATAATTTATATGTATGTAATTTTTTAAACATAAATTTATAATTTTTATGTTATTTATCTAAATAATGAAAATACCTTAATACAATGTATAGATCTCTTTTATAAAAATTACACAAATAATTATACATAATTAATAGGGAAAAGGGGTCAGAATTCTAGGCACAACTATTGGCCCCTATCCAATGACTAGTCCCCTTCCCATACTCTATAAACAAATTAAAATCAAATCCATTGATAGATATTTGGGCACATAACTTGCTGATATTGGTAGAACATTGAAAATGATGTTGCTTATTGTAATCACATTGGCAGATCTAAATAGATTTGATTAAACACTCGTTGAAGACATACATCGGTGGGTTTTTAGAATCAGATTTTTAGGGAGGTTGGCTAGAATGACCCATACAAAGCCTCATAGTTATTTTAGTTTTTTGCATAAGAGTAATATACTATTAGGGAGTTGGATAGTAACCTAAAAATATTCCTTGGGGATTTAATAGTAATTGCATAGTATGATATTAATCACCTTTTTGAATGTGCAAATTTTTATATATTCTAAAGTTATTATAATACATTATGTATGTATTTATGCATGTATGTATGTATGTATGTATGTATACATACATACATACATACATACATACATACATGTATGTATATGTATATGTGTGTGTCTTTACACACACACATCTATGTATGTATGTATGTATATCATTATTATATATTTATATATAATTATTTTATTCAAATATATTTTTTAAGGACACGTAAATATGGATATAGATTAATGATATTATGCTTGATTTGTTACTATTATGTATGCTACAATACTTTACCTTTGGGTTATATTGGTGACATATAAAAATGTTAATATTTAATAGTAACATTGAAAACCCCTTACTATGGTGTTATGGCCATATGAATGTTTAGACAACAGGGATATCTAACACATTATACTATGTAATTGGTGATCACTTACATAAGGATAATAATTATTTTTAAGGATCATAGAGGATTATAAAATTCCCAAAGGAAATTGACATTCCATTCGAGGTAAAAGGGATTGCAGGTTCACCACATCTATTTGACCACTAATATGCTAAAAATTATCATAACATAGCTAATATGAATCCAATATACCCCAAAGGTCACAAGTCTCATCATGTTCCACAAGGCCACCAATGCCACCAAACATGATTACAATATTCCATGTGGCATATATATGCCCATGAGGCCTTAATCACATGGATGTATTATGTATGATGATATTTGGGCACTCTGTGAAATTATATCTAGATACTAATGTGGTCCATCATGGAATTGAATTTATAACTATAATATCTAGAGACCATATTCTAAGGCATAGTATTCACATGGAAATTATGAATACCTATTATAGTGTGTCTAAGTTTATTAATTATTTTGAGATATGATGTGAATGAAGTTATATATTGGTGGCCACCCTGTTTGGGTATTAGTTGGAGCTTATCTCCACATTAAAATATATTTCAAATATTGTACACAAATTTTTTCTATACACTCTTAATGTATTATCGTAACTTCATTGAAAAATAGGTTAGAATTTTTTTTGAAATCAATAGGTCTCTTACATGCTACAAAGTGTGCCATTTTATAAAATCTATCTAAAAAAACAAAAATGGAGTCATTACCTTTCTGACCTCTCTATAATATAATAATTAAATCCAAGTTTAAATTATCTTTTAGTTTGTATGAAGTAGGTAATGGATAATATAGTTTGGTATTTTCTATTTTCTATTTTTCATGCAAGAGAACTATGCATCTTTGCATGAATTTATTCACATAAATGCTTTATTTTTCCTATAATATTGGTCACTCAATTGTTCTAATGTTTTTTTATACCCATAATGACTAGTTAAGCCTCCACCTTGTTTTTATTTTAGCATGTTATTTCTCATATAAACTTTAGGAATGCATAACCTCTTCCCCTTTAACAAAAACTCATATTGAATTGTGTAGTCTAGCCATGAAGTTCATTCCATTTATGTGGGTTTTTTTTCATGCTATCCATACATCCCAAAAGTCTTCATGATCTTCAAATAATTCTATCATTGAATCAAGTCCAATGACTTCAAGTTTGAGTTCAATCACAACAAGATCTCACTTGCTTAAGTCATCTACAACTTTATTATGTATCTCAGTTCTCTATTTAAAAAAAAATGGCTCTAAATAAATACCACCCATTTCATATGCCTCTGATTTAGCTTACCTTGATTATATTTAAACTATAGGGCTTGGTGATCAATGTACAAAAACAAAATTGGTATAAAATAATGCCTCCACTGATAAGTGCTTGTAATATTGCATAAAGTACTTGATCATGAACTATTTCTTTTTATTTCATTAAACTTTTCATTAAAATATGTAATGAGATTATTTTTTTGACTCAACATTGCTCCAATATTTATTCTAATTGTATTAAAATCTAATTTAAATACCTTCCCAAAAAATTTAGGATCCCCCTTTTTTTGGGAGTATAGATATGTGGTTTATCTATACTTGTATATGTGTGGTGTCATCACCCATGATTAATGGGAAAATGTTATGGGTTTACTTGGCCCATGGTTTTGGTACCTATTATTTTGTAAAATCGCTATATTGGTTACCTATTGACGTAATTATAAATAGATGGATATACAATAGGTAGTACATCGAAAGAAGTAAGTTTGAGAAGGTGAACAAAGTGTGTGAATTCAAGTGTTAAGTCAATAGAGTTTGTTGAGTGCAGCTCCAAATAATATTTAGGCATTGTAATTGTGAGAAGACAAATATGAGAATGGATTGTACTCTTTTTGGCTTGTAATAAGATCTGAGCAAGTGTTTCTTGGTGGATGTAGCCTACATTGGGTGAACCACATAAAATCCTGTCTTCTTGTACTTGTTAATTTATATTCTTTATGTATCTCTATTCAGAGCTCTTGTTATTGTGATTCTGTGAAATAGTTCCACATTAATTTTTTTATTTATTCTTAATAGTTATGATGTGGCCAACACCATGGGAATAATCATAAATATTCAAAGGTGTAGATTTATATTAATTGAGATTAATAATCAAGCATGAAAATATAAACCTTTGGTTTAGGTATATAAGAAGGGTGGCCAAGAGTAGACTTAAGTTTTACAAATATTATTTTCATTCCCAATTAACTTGAAATAAAACTTAATATCAAAGGCGAAGATTATTATTAATTGAGATTCATAATCAAGCATGGAAATGTGAACATTTTATTTTGGTATATAAAAAGGCTACCCACAAATAGATTTAGGCTTTAAAAATATTATTTGTGTGGCCAATTGAATTTAAAACAAAACCTAAACACCATGTAAATTAAACATGGAAATAATAAATTAAGACTTAGGGCATATCAAATTAAGTTTTCATAATTAGGGCATATCAACTTCTCAACCATATTTAGATGTCAAAAATAGCTCAGTTCACATTAGGTTGTCAAATTTAGTTTTACATTGTTGCAATTATGCCAAATAACATAAGGTTTTAAAAATTAGGGGAAATTGAGTCCAAATTCAATTTGGTTTGTCACAATTATGAAAAATTATTTACAAGGATTTTTATGCACTATTTGAGTTCTCGTATCAATAATTAGATCAATAGGTTGCATAGGGAAATTATGTTTATCATTATCCTGTGATTCTCCCAAAATAAACAGGGATACATTAGCTTAAACTTAATTTCCCTTACATGAAGTATCTAAGCCTAATGTTCAATATACACACCACCATATTTATTTATGTTCGAATGCCTTCTCTCTTCACATATTTCAGGGCTACATTATGAAAGCGTATGTTGTATTCCTTAGCAAACTCAAATTCCTTATCAACTTTCACCCTTCACCATGTTCATTCAGAGATCCATGTGCAATAGTTTATTATTATCACATCGAGTAAAAATTGAAACAATAAGGACCTACTCTAGATTACCTACACATCCCTATGGTATGCTTGGTTCACTGTTCAAAAAAATGTCTTTCATTTTCTTTTGATCTCCTATTTATTCATCTCTCCTTGATGATGCCCTCCCTCTCTATAGGAATATAAAAATTGTGTTAAAAATACACAATCAATAGAACAAATTAAGTAGATAATCAAATCAAATTGTATTAATAGATTCCCAAAATTTGATAATAAATCAATACAAAGTTATATATTGACATCATGTCATAGCTTCCAAATGAATAAGCACATTCGCTATGTCACTTTGCATAATGTTTACTTATTCCTACACAAATTAATGTCATAAACATGCAATCCAATATCACATCAATTTTATGTTAGACCCATAAACATATACATATTCATTGTTAATCCCAAAACAAAATAATGAATAAAAAGTACATTAATTACACATTTCATACATCCAACATAGAGAACAATCATATAATTAGTTCTTAATAAACATTTATAGTTTGGCTAAATTTTTTGTGTGGCATGTCATGCCAATACAAAATAGGTAAATATTCATGCGTAAAAGTGTGATATGGCATAATCATTAGCTAAGAATTTTATGAAAATTTGTAAGGTCCATTTTAATACCATTTAATATTTATATATTCACCTTTTGAAAACCTCTCCTTATGCAAATGTGCTAATAATCAATCCCCAACTTAAAATTTATATTTTCTTCTCCTCTAATCAATGTATTCTTTATGTTTTCTACCACTTTCTACTAGTCTCATTTTTACCTCCATATCATGCATAGCTTGTGTATATTCCTTGTCTTTATCACTTCTTCTACTAAAATTAGATGTACTTCTTAATTCACATACACATCTGGGGATGCTTCCATATACAATTTAGAAATGATGCATACCTATGCTTAAACTAGATGAATTACTGTAAGTAAATTTAGCTTGAATTAGTACCAAATCCCACTATTTAGGTTTATTTGTAGCTAAACATTTTAGCAAATTTCCAATACTATGATTTATAAATTCTATTTTCCCATCTATATGGGGATGATATGCTGAATTGAAATCTAATATTGTGCTTGATTTCCACCACAATGTCCTAAAGTTTTTTAAACAAATATAATATCTCTATTTGACATAATAATTCTTAGCAACCCATACATTCTCATAACTTCATTAAAAAATAGATTATCAAAATTTGTGGCATCACTAGTTCTCTTGCATGCTATGAAGTGTGCCATTTTATAAAATCTATCTTAAAAAAAATGAAGTCATTACCTTTCTAACTTCTCTATAATCTATAAATGAAATCCAAGTTTAAAGCATCTTATGGTTTTCATGAAGTATGTAATGGATAATATAGTTTGGTATTTTCTATTTTCTATTTTACATGCAATAAAATTATGCATCTTTGCATGAATTTATTTACATACATGCTCTTTTTTCCAATAATATTGGTCACTTAGTTGTTCCACTGTTTTTTCATACCCATCATGACTAGCTAAGCCTCCACATTGTTTTCATTTTAGCATGTTATTTCTCGTATAACCTTTAGGAATGCATAACCTCTTCCCCTTTGACAAAAACTCATCTTAAATTGTGTAATCTAGCCATGAAGTTCATTCCATTTATGTGGGGTTTTTTGCATCCCATTCATGTATCCCAAAAAATTTCATGATCTTCATATAGTTTTATCATTCAATCAAATCCAATGACTTCAACTTTGAGCTCATTCATAATAAGAGCTTGCCTGCTTAAGGCATCTGTAACTTTATTATATATCTCACTTCTCTAAAAATTTTTAAAAAAATGGTTGTAAATAAATACCACCCATTTCTTAATCCTCTGATTTAGCTTACCTTGTTTTTTTACAAAGTATAGGGCTTGGTGATCAATGTCCAAAAAAAATGGTAGAAATTAATGCCTCCACTCTTATATGCTTGGAATATTGCATAATGTTCCTAATCATGAACTATTTATTTTCTTTCATTAAAAAGTTAATTAAAATATGTAATGGACTTTATTTTTGACTCAACATTGCTTCAATAGTTATTCCGATTGTATCACAATCTAATTGAAACACCTTCCAAAAAAAATTAGGAACCCCCTCTCTTTGGGAGTATAAATACATGGTTTATCTTTACTTATATATGTGTGGTGTCATCACCCATGATTAATGGGGAGCCATTATGGGTTGACTTGGCCCATGGTTTTGGTACACATTGTTTTGTAAAACTGTTATATCGGTTATCTATTGATTTAATTATATATAAATGGACATATAGTAGGTAATACATCAACAGAACTAAATTTGAGAAGGTAAATAGAGTGTGAATTCAAAAATGAATTTAAGAGAGTTTTTTGGGACTAGCTTCAAATAATTTTTTTGCATTGTAATTGTGAGAAGATTTATCTAAGAGTGGATTATACTCTTGTTGTCCTGTATTAAAATCTGAGCAAGTATTTCTTGGTAGCTGTAGCCCACATTGGGTGAATCATGTTAAATCTTGTCTTCTTATTATGCATTTTAATTTTTGTTCTTTATGTATCTCTATTCATAGATCACGTTATTGTGATTATGTGAAATTATTCTGCATTAATTTTGAATTTATTCCTAATAATTTTGATGTGGCCAAGACCATGTGAATAATCATAAATATTCTAAGGTGTAGATTTATATTAATTGAGATTAATAATGAAGCTTGAAAATATAAAACTTTGGTTTAGGTATATAAAAAGGGTGGCCACGAGTAGACTTAAGTTTTAAAAATATTATTTGCATGCCCAATTAACTTTAAATAAAACTTAATAGTCAAAGGTGAAGATTATTATTAATTGAGATTCACAATCAAGCATGGAAATGTGAACCATTGATTTCAGTATATGAAAAGGTTGAACACTAATAGATTTAGGTTTTACAGATATTATTTGTCCGGCCAATTAAATTTAAAACAAAATCTAAATATCATGTAGATAAAACATCGAAAGAATAAATTAAGACTTAAGGCATGTCAAATTAAGTTTTCATAATTAGGGCACATAAACTTCTCAACCACATTTAATTATCACAAATAGCTCAATTCACATTAGGTAGTCAAAATTAGTTTTAGGTTGTTGCAATTATGCCAAATAACATTAGGTTTTAAAAATTAGGGGAAATTGAGTCCAAATTCATATTAGGCTGTCACCATTATGAAAATTTATTTATAGGGATATCTATGCACAACTTGAGTTCTCATATCAATAATTAGTTAAATTGGTTTCATAAGTAAATTATGTTTATCATTGTCTTATGATGCTCCCAAACCAAATACGAAAAAAATTATCCTAAACCTAATTTCACTTACACAAAGTGTCTTAGCCCAATGATCAATATACACACTACTATATTTCACACCAATGCACTATACTATCATAGAAAGAGGAATCACATCTTCAATATAGAAATTGTATAATTTTTTAGTTGTTGCAAAATGTGAGACAGGGTCAGTTGTCATGGGTTTTAGGTGAGGTAAGACTATCTATTTACACTCTTTCACTATATAAAATCATGTTTTACCAAAATATAAAATTACATCCCTTCCAACGTAACCTGTAACTTTAGGGCAACTGCTAGTTTAAAGTTTAAATGTTGACTTCATAATAATTATTATATTTTAAAAAATGAAAAAATATTATTTATATAGTTTCATATTGGCTAGAGGATAATGACAAGACTAATCCATGGGTAAATTCAATAATTTATCACACCTAAAAATAAAAAAAATAGTTATCTTGTTTTTTTAATTTATATTTCACTTTAAAATATTATAGGGTAGGTGTACTTACAAGTAGGTTCAACATTAAAAATGTAGACTTAATAAAAAAACATTGTACATATTGAATCGACATGATTAATGGTTTTATATTAATTTTCATATTAAAAAACATCTGAAAGTATAATTGATTGCTATTTTAACTTAGAGAAGTCAATTTGACTTTGAATGCAATTGTGACATTATTCAGGATAACTATAAACTCATATGTGGTTTTGAAATATTCTCTGACATGTACAAACCTATTGTAATTTAAAATCTAACTTATTGTGTAATATTTTTATAGCTTAAATTGATAGTAATTATATTTATCATGTGAAAAATATATATACATATGCATATACATACACACATACACACACAAACATACATACATGCATGTATGTACACACACACACACACACACACATATACTTGTGTGTGTGTGTGTGTGTGTGTGTGTGTGTGTGTGTACATATACATATATATGGATATGTGTATAAACATACACACATGTATATGTATATGTATATGAGGATGGTGATGTAGCTGTTGCATCTATGTTATATTAAGCATACTTAATGTGTATAAATATAAAGTATTTTAGTGATTAAGACTAATTTGTTATGATAATTTAGTGTACCTTATTACTACCATGATCGTACCACTTGGTAGACATCTTGTTGTAAGAAGTATCCACATTTAAGTGAACACTTTGTGGGCTCTTTTTTCACCATGACACCAAAATTTTGTTTTGTTTGTTATGTGAAAAGGTGAAGGTCAAATAAAAGCAGGAACCTAATGATGGTACACTACACATGGTCCTTCCAAATGGCCATAATATACATAAATATGTATAGAAATCAGATTTGGGTGTGTTGACAAGATTTTATGTCATGTTTTCTTCACTTGTTTCACAAAATCACTCAATAGGTAACAATATAAACTTACAACATTAGAGAAATCACCATGGAATGGAGATTTTCCTCTGTGTTTGAGGACAACTCCCTTGTAGGATAGGTTTTTTTATAATTTTAATATAAAATTCCAAAGGAAATAAAAAATTAAAAAATGATAGAAATTACACTGAAATGAAAAAACAAGAAATCCTCAATAGAGTAAACACAAAAAACCATTGAGATAACTTATAAAATATTAACATGAATGGGAAATTATTCTCATATGGAAATGAACATATGAGAAGCAACATAACTAGGACAATAGATTATAAAAAATCATAAAATCTTATCTCAAATCTAAGTGCATGTATTTGGCACAAAGTCAATTCACCAAAGTTCACAATACAAACCTTGTAAAATCTAAATTTTACATACATAAAATTTAAAAATTATTTTAACATTTTCCTTATTTATAAATATCAATAGATAATTCATATTCAAACATAATTCATAGTCAAAGAATTATAAAGATCTGATAAGATTTCAAGTTTCTTTCACATTATTTCTTGTATTCCATTAAGAATATTTGAAAAGTATGCACAACACAAAAAGTTAAAATGTGTTCTCTCCTAAGGATAAGAGAAAAATAAGGACCAAATAATACAATGATAATCTTATCTTTTTGTAATAGTACTAAATTCTTTTATGTCTTTTATATCTTTTTGTAACAAATACTAAAATACTTTACCCACTTTTCACTTTATCAAAGCTAGACACTTTATAAGAGGCCTTACCAAATAACACTACTAAATTATTTTATGTCTTTCATACCATAACATTTAGCTAATTCAAAATATAAAACACTTAGTGCACAAGAATTTAGATTTTTTTGGGGTCCACATTTGTTAAAATTGGTAAATATTCTAAAAATATCCACTTCGGCAAACCATTCTAAAATATTCACTTTATTATATTTTTGGAAACCCTTCTTAAAATATCTTCTTCATTGAGTATAAAATCTCTAATTATTTATTCTCATGGTGGGGATGTAGGATAATTACTTGGAATTTTTCATTTTAATAATTTTGGTACTATCCTTTAAAAATTTCACTTCAATCATTAATGTTGAAGATTAGAGGCCATTTTTTTGAATTTGAAATCAATTTCACATATTATGGATTAGACCTTTTTTTATTTCACTATGAGTGTGAAAAAGCATTAAACCCATTTTTTATTTCCTACAAATATTATTACATGAGAAATGGCCTGCTACTTCTTCATCATGGTCACCTAGGATTCTTTTAGTTTTAGTTTCATATGCAATTCATATTGGATCAAACAAATGGTAAATAAATAAGTGTTGGATCAGATCAAACAAGTTCCAAATGAACCAAGTGATGAATACAATGAACACCAAGTTAGATGAGCACTGAATTCCACTAAAGTCCAAATGCAAATAAGTGTTGAATCAAACAGGGACCAAATTCCACTTATGATGGCATTGATTTTCTTGTTGTCACATTCACGAGCATATGTACCTAATAACATGAATGAATTCTTTCAGGATTCCTTTTTCAAATCTAACCTGTTTATTTTCTTGGATTTGAATTAAAATCAATTTATTCCAAGAGAATTAATATGAATTAATATCACAAAAATGCTCAAAATCAATTATTAGTTCACAAATACCAACTATTAAATTTTCTCCATGAAAAAATTCCTTTATAAACTTGACTCAAACTGAAACTCTAAATAGGTTTATAAAACCTTGTCTATTAAGATATGAAGTCAATATTCTCATCTTGTAAATTTTAGATCTTCAACGTTTGATATTTACCTCTAATCAATTATTGTGATCTTAATCGGCAAAGTTATTATGAAGTTTAAAATTTGTGATAATATGGTAGACATAAAAAAGAGTTATGAAATCAATGCGCTTGCTAAGTTTACTGAATAGGATTGAATCATAAATGTTAAATTTGCATGTATGTGACATCAAAACTATATAATGAGGACATACAAGGGTTTGGATTTCTTGAGGTGACTTAGGTAATGCATTATTATTTGCTTTAAAGCATAGGTCGTTATATGACATAAATATTTTATTATGTTATGGCTATTTGGATTAAAAATATTGTACTCGATGACTATGCACCCCATATGGATATATGGACACACAAATCATGATTAATAAAAGCATATTATTATATTATGATTATATTTAGTAGCAATGGTGGCCATGTAGTTAAGGTGAACCCATTACCCTATTCAACTCAAACTTGATGTTGATTTTATATGGACTCCATGATAATTATATGGGCTTGAGGATGTGTCATAACGTGGGTTCCAATTTATTTTGAGATCTCTTCCATGAGGAAAAAGGTGACATTAGTCACACTATTATATTATTGATGCATGGGGCCATCTAGATATTAAAAGTTGAGACTCTTTTTGATGGCCACTCTATTTATATATATACATCATGAAGTGACTCATGATCCTTTGTGTAATTTTGCATTCACTGAGAGGGTCTTATATTTATATAAATACACAATGATATTTTTTGGTGTAGATACATTATTTTATAATATGATTGTGGTCGCTCAGTTTATGGACATAGGTAGTGTGACCCCAAAAACCTTGTGGTTCTATGATTTGTTGACTACTCTTCTTGTTTGTAGAGATCACTTATCCTTTGAATAAAAATTTGAAATAATTTAGGACCATTGTGAATTATTCTATAAGTATTAATTTTTTATTTCCTTTCTATGGCTATGGAAATTTTGGTTCTTCTTGATAAAAAATTTGATCACCATTTGTAAATTTTGTTTGCTCTGATCGCTCATGTGTTACATCTAATCCACCTCTAAACATAATAAATTAATGGAAAGTGACATGGAATTTTTTTATTATTCACCCTTTAATATTTTTATGTTATCACTTTAGTGTTTTGTTAATCCTAACTATCCATGTCTTCATCTCATAGCCTAGTGGTCACCATGGTCATGAATTTCTTCATTCACTTTATATATTGCCTTTCTACTTTGTAAAAGTGTTATATTATTAATTAACTTATGTATTTACTTATTTTCAAATGCCTTATCTCTTCACATATTTTATGAATACATGGTTAAATCATATGTTATATTCCTTAGCAAACTCTAATTTCCTATCAACTTTCACCCTTTATCATGTTCATTCAGAGTTCCATGTGCAATAGTTTCTTATTTGCACATTGAGTAAAAATGGAAATGGTAAGGACCTACTCTAGATTACCTACACATCCTTATGGTATGTTTAGTTCAATGTTTGACAAAATCTCTTTCATTCTCTTTGACATCTTCTTTATTCATCTCTCCTTGAGGATACCCTCCCTCTCTACAGGGCTAGAACAATTGTGTTGCAAATGCACACTCAATAGAACCAATTAAGTAGTTAATAAAATCAAAATTTATTAATATATTTTCATAATATGATAATAAATCAATACAAAGCTATATATAGACATCATGTCATTGCTTCTAAATGGATAAGCACAATATCCATGTCACTTTGCATCATGTTTACTTAGTCCTATATAAATTAATGTCATAAACATGCAATATAATATCACATCAATTTTATGTTATGGGTCATAAACATATACATATTCATTTTTAATCCCAAAACCACATAATTAATAATAATTACATTAACTACACATTCAATATGTTTAACATAAAGAAAAATCATATAAGTAGTTCTTAAAAAACATTTAGAGTTTGGATAAATTTTTTGTGTGGCATGCCATGCCAATAAAAAATAGGTAATTATTCATGTGCAAAGGTGTGAATGGGCATAATCATTGGCTAATAATTTTATTAAAATTTGCATTTTCCATTTTTATACCATTTAATATTTGTATATTCACCTTTTGAAAACCTCTCCTTATGAAAATGTGCTAATAATAAATCCCCAACTTCAAATTTATGTTTTCTTCTCCTCTAATCAATATATTCTATATGTTTTTTTACCACTTTATTCTACTCTCATTTTTACCTCCATATCATGCATATCTTATGTATATTCCTTGCCTTTATCACTTCTTCTACTAACACTAGATGTACTTATTAATTCACATACACCTCTGAGGATGCTTCCTTATACAATTTAGAAAGGACTCATACTTGTGTTACAACTACATAAATTAATGTAAAAAAATTTAGCATGGGTCAGTACCAAATCCCACTATTTAGGTTTATCTCCAGGTAAATGTTTTAGCAGGTTTCCAATACTATGATCTATAAATTATATTTTCCCATTTGTTTGGGGATGATAGGCTAAATTGAAATCTAATATTGTGCTCAATTTCTACCACAATGTCCTAAAAATTTGTCAAATAAATATAATATATCTATTTTATATAATAATCCTTAACAACCCATAAATTCTTGCAATTTCATTGCAAAATAGGTTAACAAAATTTGTGGAATCACTAGTTCACTTGCATGCTACGAAGTGTGCCATTTTATAAAATCTATCTACAAAAAAAAAATGGGGTCATTACCTTTCTAACTTCTCTATAATCTAGAAATGAAATCCAAATTTAAATCATCTTATGGTCTGTGTGAAGTAGGTAATGGATAATATAGTTTGGTATTTTCTATTTTCTATTTTTCATGCTAGAAAATTATGCATCTTTACATGAATTTATTCACATACATGCTCTTTTTTTTCAAATAATATTGGTCACTCAATTGTTCTAATGTTGTTTCATACCCATAATGACTATCTAAGCCTCCACCTTATTTTTATTTTAGCATGTTATTTCTCATATAACCTTTAGGAATGCATAACCTCTTCTCCTTTAACTAAAACTCATATTGAATTGTGTAGTCTATCCAGGAAGTTCATTCCATTTATGTGGGTTTTTTTGCATGTTATCCATGCATCCCAAAAGTCTTCATGATCTTCATATAATTATATCAATGACTCAAATCCAATAACTGCAACTCTGAGCTCATTCACAATAAGAGCTCACCTATTTAAGGCATTTGCAACTTTATTATATATCTCACTCTCTATTTTTTTTTAAATGTCTCTAAATAAATACCACTCATTTCATATGCTTCTGATTTATCTTGATTTGGTTATTTATAAACTATGGGGCTTGGTGATCAATCTACAAAAAAAAATTGGTAGAAAATAATGCCTCCACTCTTATGTGCTTGTAATATTGAATAAAGTTCTTGATCATTTACTATTTTTTTTATATTAAAATATGTAATGGGATTACTTTTTGGACTCAACATTGCTCCAATAGTTTTTTTGATTGTATCGCAATCTAATATAAATACCTTCCCAAAATTTTTAGGATCCTCCTTTTTTTGGAAGTATAGATATGTGGTTTATCTATACTTGTATATGTGTGGTGTCATCACCCATGAGTAAAGGGGAACCATTATGGTTTGACTTGGCCCATGGTTTAGGTACTCTTTATTGTTTTAAACTTTCATGTTGGTTACCTATTGATGTAATTATATGTAGATGGACATACAATAGGTACTACATCGAAAGAACTGAGTTTTATAAGGTGAACAAAGTGTGTGAATTCAGAAGAGTGAGTTGAGCACAGATCCAAACAATATTTATGCATTATAATTGTGAGAAGACTAATCTATGAGAGGATTGTACTCTTTTTGGCTTGTAATAAGATCTGAGTAAGTGTTTCTTGGTGGATGTAGCCCACATTGAATGAACCAGGTTAAATCTTGTCTTCTTCTTGTGCATTTTAATTTATGTTCTTTATGTACCTCTATTCATATATCTTGTTATTTCTATTATGTGAAAATGTTTTGCATTAATTTTTGTATTATTCCTAATACTTTTGATGTGGCCAAGACCCTGTGAATAATTGTAAAAATTCAAAGGTGTAGATTTAAATTAATTGAGATTAATAATCAAGCATGAAAATATAAACCTTTGGTTTAGGTATATAAAAAGGGTGGCCATGAGTATAATTAAGTTTTACAAATATTATTTTCATGCCAAATTAACTTTTAATAAAACTTAGTAATCAAAGGTGAAGATTATTATAAATAGAGATTCACAATCAAGCGTGGAAATGTGAACCTTTGATTTTGGTATATGAAAAGGTTGGCCACAAATATATTGAGGTTTTACAAATATTATTTATGTGGCCAATTAAATTTAAAACAAAACCTAAGCACTATGTAAATTAAACATGGAAAGAATAAATTGAGACTTAGGGCATATCAAATTAAGTTGTCATAATTAAGGCACACAGACGTCTCAACCACATTTAGTTGTCACAAATAGCTCAATTCACATTAGGTTGTCAATATTGGTTTTAGGTTGTTGCAATTACACAAAATAACATTGAGTTTTAAAAATTAGGGTAAATTGAGTCCAAATTCATATTAGGTTATCACAATTAAGAAAAATTATTTATAGGGATTTCTATGCACTACTTGAGTTTTTGTATCAATAATTAGATCAATTGGTTGCATAGATAAATTATGTTTATCATTGTGCTTTGATTCTCCCAAACCAAATAGGGAAAAAATTATCCTAAACTTAATTTCACTTACACAAAGTGTCTAATCCCAATGTTCAATGTACACACCACCATATTCACACCAATACAGTATAATGTCATAAAAAGAGGAATCACATCTTCAATATAATATGTTTTTATTTTCTTAGTTGTTATAAAATGTGAGATAGGGTTAGTTGTCATGGGTTTCAAGTGAGGTAAGATTGTCTATTTACATTATTTCACTTTATAAAACCATATTTTACCAAAATATAAAATTACATCAGTTCCAATGTAACCTGTGACTTTAGGACTACTACTACTCTAAAGTTTAAACATTGACTTAGTAATACTTATTATATTTTAAAAAAATGAAAAAATATTACTTATATAGTTTCATATTGGTTAGAGGATAATGACAACACTAATCTATGGGTAAATTCAATAATTTGTCATAGCTAAAAATTTAAAAAATAGCTATCTTGTTTTTTTAATTTATATTTTACTTTAAAATATTATACGCTAGGTGTAATTACAAGTAGGCTCCACATAAAAAATGTAGACTTAATAAAAAAAACATTTTACACATTGAATTGACATGCTTAATGACTTTATATTGATTTTAATATTAAAAAATATCTGAAAGTATAGTTGATTGTTATTTTAATTTAGAGAATTCATTTTGACTTTGAATTCAACTATGACATTATTCAAGATAACTATAAACTCATATGTAGTTTTGAAATATTCTTTGACATTTGAAAACCTATTGTAATTTAAAATTTAACTTATTGTCTAATATTTTTATAGCTTAAATTCATAGTATTTGTATTTTTCATGTGAAAAATATATATACATATACATATATAGACACACACACACACACACACACACACACACACACACACACACACACACACACACACACACACACACACACACACACACACACACACACACACACACACACACACACACACACACACACACACACACACACACACACACACACACACACACACGCACGCACGCACGCATGCATGTACGCGCACACACACACAGGCACACATGCACACACGCACATGCACACATGCACACACGCACAAATGCACACATGCACATGCACACACGCACACACATGCACACACACACATGTATGTATGTATATATGTACACACACACATACATATACATATGTACATGTATATGTGTGTGTATACTTATACATATATGTATGTATATACATATGTGTGTGTGTATGAGGATGGTGATGTAGCAGTTGTATCTATGTTATATTACACATACTTAATGTGTAGAATTATAAAGTGGTCTAGTGATTAAGTCTAATTTTTTATGATAATTTAGTGTACCTTATGACTACCATGATCATACACTTGGTAAAGATCTTTTTGTAATAAGTATCCACATTTAAGTGAACACTTTTTGGGCTCATTCTCACCATGACACCACAACTCTACTTTATTTTTTATGTGAAAAGGTGAAGGTCAAATAAGAGTAGGAACCTAATGGGGTACACTACACATGGTCCTTCCAAATGGCCATAATAAACATAAAGATATATATAAATCAGATTTGGGTGTGTTGGAAAGAATTTATGTCGTGTTTTCTTCACTTGTTTCATTAAATCATCCAACAAGTAGCAACATAAACTTACAACCTTGGAGAAATCACCATGGAATGGGTGATTTTCCTGTGTGTTTGAGAACGACTCCCTTGTATGATGGGTTATTTTTTTGGAATTTTAATATAAAGTACAAAGGAAATAAAAAAATAAAAAAAATGATAGAAAGTAGATTGCAATGAAAAAACAAGAAATCAACAATAGAGTAAACACAAAAACCCATTTAGATAAATTATAGGATATTAACATGAATGGGAAATTATTCTCATGTGGAAATGAACATATGAACAATAATATAAAAAGGAAAAAAAATTTATACAAAATCATAAAGTCTTATCTAAGTTCATGTATTTGGCATAAAGTCCATTTATCAAAGTTCATAATACAAGCCTTGCAAAGTCTAGATCTTACATACACAAAAATTAGGATTTTAATATTTTGTTTATTTATGAATAGCAATACATAGTTTATAGTCAAAGAATTCTAATTATTTGATAATACTTCAAGTTTAGTTCACATTATTTCTTATATTCCATTAAAAATATTTGAAAAGTATGCACAACACAAAAAGTTAAAATGTGTTCTCTCTTAAGGATGAAAGAAAAAGAAGGAACCAATACTATAATGGCAATCTTATCTTTTTGTAACACTTGCATCCAAAAAGTAGTTAAGTAAATTATTTGAATCTAATTTAACCTTAGACTCATTTTTACTCATAAAGAGTTTACCCACTTTTCACTTTATCAAAGCTAGACACTTTAAAAGAGGCCTTACCAAATAACACTACTAAATTCTTTTATGTCTTGCATACCATAACAATTAGCTAATTCAAAATAGAAAACACTTAGTGCACAACCACTTAAATTTTGTTGGGGGTCCACATTTGTTAAAATTGGTACATATTCTAAAAACACCCACTTTAGCAAACCATTCTAAAATATTCACTTTATTATATTTTTGGCAGACCTTCTTAAAATCTCTTCTTCATTGAGTGAGTATAAAATCTCTGATTATTTATTCTCATGGTGGGGATGTGGGATAATTATTTGTAATTTTCATTTTAATAATTTTGGTATTATCCTTTAAAAATGTCACTTTCATCATTAATGTTGGAGATTAGAGGCCACTTTGTTGAATTTGAAATCAATTTCAAATATTATGGATTAAACCCTTTTTTATTTCACTATAAGTGTGAAAAAGCATTAAACCCATTTTTTATTTCCTTCAAATATTATTGCATGAGAATATGAATTAAATTTCACTTCTCATATAAATGTCTTGCTACTTTTTCATCATGGTCACCTTAGGTTTTTTTAGTTTTAGCTTCATATGCAATTCATATTGGATCAAACAAATGCCAAATAAATAAGTGTTAGATCAGATCAAACAAGTTCCAAATGACCCAAGTGATGAATACAATGAACTCTAAGTAAGATGAGCACTAAATTCCAAATGCAAATAAGTGTTGAATCAAACAGGGACCAAATTCCACTTATGATGGCATTGATTTTCTTGTTGTCACATTCATGAGCATATGTACCTGATAGCATGAATGAATTCTTTCAAGATTCTTTTTCAAATATAACATGCTTATTTTCTTGGCTTTGAATGAAAATAATTAATTTCAAGAGAATTAATATGACTTAATATCACAAAAATGCTCCAAATCAATTGTTAGTTCACAAATTCCAACTATTAATTTTTATTCATGAAAAAAATCCTTTATAAACTTGACTCAAACTGAAACTCCGAATAGGTTTGTAAAGCCTTATCCATCAGGATACAGATTCAATATTCTCATCTTGTAAATTTTAGATCATCCATGTTTGATTCTTACCTCTAATCAATTATTGTGAGTGCAATTGGGGGTGTTAATATGAATTTAAAATTTGTTATAATATGGTAGACATAAAAAAAGAGTTATGAGATCAATGCACTTACTAAGTTCACCAAATAGGATTGAATTGTAAATGTTAACTTTGCATGTATGTGACATTGAGACTGTGTAATGAGGACATGCCAAGGGTTTGGATTTCTTTAGGTGACTTAGGCCTTGCATTATTATCTACTTTAAATCATAGGCTATTATACAACATAAATATTTAATTGTACGGTGGCTACTTGGAATAAAAATATTGTACTTGGTGACTATGCAACCCATATGGATATATGGACACACAAATCATGCTTAATAAAAGCATCTTATTATATTGTGATCATATTTAGTAACATTGGTGTCCATGTATTTAAGGTGAACTTGTTACCCTTTTCAACTCAAAACTGATGCTAATTTTATATAGACTTCATGATAATTATATGGGTTTGAGGATGTGTCATAACATGGGTTCCAGTTTATTTTGAGATATATTCCATGAGGAAAAAGGTGACATTAGTCACACTATTATAGTGTTGATGCATGGGCCCATCTTGATATAAAAAGTTGTTGTGACTCTTTTTGATTGCCACTATATATATATATATATATATATATATATATATATATATATATATATATATATTGGCAATCAAAAAGAGTCACAACAACTTTTTATATCAATATATATATCATGAAGTGACTCATGACCCTTTATGTAAATGTGTATTCATTGAGAGAGTCTTATATTTATATAAATACACAATGATATTTTTTGATGTAGATACATTATTTTATAATATTATTGTGGCCATTCCATTTATGGACATAGGGTAGTGTGACCCCGAAAACTTTATGGTTCTATTATTTTTTGACTACTCTTCTTGTTTACAGAGACCACTTATGCTTTGAATACAACTTTGAAATAATTTAGGACCATTTTGAATTATTCTATAAGTATTAATTTTTATTTACTTTCTATGGCTATGGAAATTTTGGTGCTTCTTGATAAAAATTTTGATCACCACTTGTAAATTTTGTTTGTTCTGTTCACTCTTGTATTACATCTAATCCACCTCTAAACACAACCAATTAAATGGTAAGTGACATGGAATATGTTTATTATTCACCCTTTTATATCTTGACATTATAAATTTAGTGATTCGTTAATCCTAACTATCCATATGTCTTCATCTCATATCCTTGAGGTCACCAAAATCATGAATTGCTTCATTCACTTTATAAATTCCCTTTATACTCTATAAATGTGTTAGATTATTAATTAACTTATATATTTAATTATGTTCAAATGACTTCTCTCTTCACATATTTCAGGGCTACATGGTGAAATCGTATGTTATATTCCTTAGCAAACTCCAATTCCTTATCAATTTTCACCCTTCACCATGTTCATTCAAAGTTCCATTTGTAATAGTTTCTTATTAGCACATCAAGTAAAAATGGAAATAGTAAGGGCCTACTCTAGATTACCTACACATCCCTATGGTATGCTTGGTTCATTGTTTGAAGAATTCTCTTTTGACCTCCTATTTATTCATCTCTCCTCAAGGATGCCCTCCCTCTCTATAGGGCTAGAAAAAATGTGTTGCAAATGCACACTCAATAGAACCAATTAAGTAGTTAATCAAATTAAAATGTATTAATATATTTCCAGAATATGATAATAAATCAATACAAAGCTATATACAGACATCATGTCATTGCTTCCAAATGGATAAGCACATTCTCCATGTCACTTTACATCATGTTTACTTAATCCTACACAAATTAACGTCATAAACATGTAATCTAATATCACAATTTTATGTTAGACCCATAACCATATACATATTCATTGTTAATCCCAAAACAACATAATGAATAAAAATACATTAACTACACATTCAATACGTTCAACATAAACAACAATCATATAAGCAGTTTTTAAAAAATATTTAGATTTTGGCTAACAATTTTGTGTGGCATGCCATAGCGATACAAAGTAGGTAATTATTCATGTGCAAAAGTGCTATATGGCATAATCATTGGCTAAGAATTTTATGAAAATTCGCAAGGTCCATTTTTATACCGTTTAATATTTTTATATTCACCTATTGAAAACCTCTCTTTATGCAAATGTGCTAATAATAAATCCCTAACTTAAAATTTATGTTTTATTTTCCTCTAATCAATGTATTATTTATGTTTTCTACCACTTTCTTCTACTCTCATTTTTACCTCCATATCATGAATAGCTTGTGTATATTCCTTGCCTTTATCACTTCTTAAACTAAAATTAGATGTACTTCTTAATTCACATACACCTCCAAGGATGCTTCCTTATATAATTTAGAAAGGAATCATGCCTGTGTTTCAACTAGATGAATTATTGTAAGTAAACTTAGCATGGGTTAGTACAAAATCTCACTATTTAGGTTTATCTCCAGGTAAACATTTTAGCAAGTTACCAATACTATGATTTACAAATTCTATTTTCCCATATTTTTAGGGATGATAGGTTGAATTGAAATCTAATATTGGTCTTGATCCTTAACAACCCTTAAATTATCGTAACTTCATTAAAAAATAGATCAGCCAAATTTGTGACATCACTAGTTATCTTGCATGCTATTAAGTGTGTCATTTTATAAAATTTATCTAAAAAAATGAAAATGGAGTTCTTACCTTTCTGACTGCTCTATAATCTAAGAATGAAATCCAAGTTTAAATTATCTTCTGGTCTGTGCAAAGTAGGTAATGGATAATATAGTTTGGTATTTTGTATTTTATATTTTTCATGCTAGAAAATTATGCATCTTTGCATGAATTTATTCACATACATGCCTTTTTTTAAAATAATATTGGTTACTCAGTTGTTCCAATGTTTTTTTCATACCCATAATGACTAGCTAAACCTCCACTTTATTTTTATTTTAGCACGTTATTTCTCATATAACCTTTAGGAATGCATAACCTCTTCCCCTTTAACAAAAACTCATCTTGAATTGTGTAATCTAGCCTTGAAGTTCATTCCATTTATGTGGGATTTTTTGCATGCTATCCATGCATCCCAAAATTCTTCATATAATTCTATCATTGACTGAAATCCAATGACTTCAACTCTGAGCTCATTCACATCAAGAGATCGCTTGTTTAAGACATCTGCAACTTTATTATATATCTCACTTTTCTATTTTTGAAAAAAAGATTTTAAATAAATACCACCCATTTCATTTGCCTTTGATTTAGCTTACCTTGGTTTTTTATAAACTATAGGTCTTGGTGATCAATGTACAAAAGAAAATTGGTGGAAAATAATGCCTCCACTCTTAAGTGCTTATAATATTGCAAAAAGTTCTTGATCATGAAATATTTATTTTTATTTCATTAAAATATGTAATGGGCTTACTTTTTTGACTCAACATTGCTCCAATAATTATTCTTATTGTATCACAATCTAATTGAAACACCTTCCCAAAATTAATAAATGTTATTTTCATGGATTAACAAACTTGTACCAAAAGTTCATTAGACACTTTAGTGGCATATGTGCACCAACCACATAAAATATGGAGGGAGATAGAAATTATTTTCATTGGATGATTGTAATAGAGAATAGCTTTCAGATCTTAAAGAAGAGGATAATTTGATCATGCATCTATGTTAGTGTTGTGGCCTCCTTGATGAATTGGACTGAAAAATTTGTGAACAAGTTGTGATTGTGATAAATATCACTTCATAGACTCATGGAATCCATGTAATTTTTGGTCACTATGTAATCCCTGAATTCGAGACTTTGTGATTCCAGGGCTCTGTGGGGAAACATCAAGACTGACAGACTCTAGTATCCCATTCCATGAGCTCAATGAACTTTTTTTTGTGCACAACATTAGAGAATTATGTGGCTTTGTGATTCTGTGCACAAAATAATATATTTTTGTGGTTCTATTTTCCATGCAAACACTTCAAAAATTTTGTGGGGTGTTTTTGAAGCCACTGCTTTGTTGATTTTATGAATTAGTCTTCGAGACTTTGTGACTTGGATCCATGAAACTATGTGAACTATTTAATAACTTGGTCTATAACAAAGTTTGTAGGGCCTTACACTTAGATACAAACAAAAACACTTAGCTAAATGAGAGGTTGATATGAAAGCATATATTTTTATAAATGATGCCTCTATTAAACTCAAGGATTGTGGCCTTTGTAACAATGTAACTTAGAGTTAGAGAAGGAATGCAACATAAAATATAATTAATGTGATCTCTAAAATTAGATAATGTGTCTTGAAGTCTTTTATTGAAAATTATGAAAAAAAATCATACAATATATTAAGTGATGCAATATTTTTCATACGTTTTGAATATTCCTAAATTAGATATGCATAATTTTTTTTTAATAAAACTTTAAAATTTATAAACAATTACAATTAACATTTATAAAACCAAATACAACATACATTTCCAATATCTTCCCATCATGTACTAAATTAAAAGTACTTTGGAACAAGAATAAAAATCATCAAAATAATATAAAAATAAATTTCTATCGAATATAATTGTCACCACCTTGATAGACATGCATATAACATGTTAAATTAATAAAAAAGTGCAGATAATTTGGTAAAAATGCATCAGTGAACTGTATAATGTTAGATTTTCTTTTGGTTGATATATTTTCATGTATCCATTGCTAGCACTCCTATTCCTATTTATCTTAGTTATTTGGTAGATATTTTTGTTAAATTTTGTTCCCTTATAAATTTATATGCATAATGATTCGAAAGACCTTAAAATGTTGATCCATTAAGAAAAACCCATTTTAAGGCTAGCTGAAAACCCTTATTGTCAATCCTATGACGTGGAAAGCAACAATGCTATCATGAGAAGTTTGACTGAATGGAAAAGGTGTAGAAAAATACACAAGCATAGCTCAAAAATTAGGTGACAGAAATAAAAAATAATTAAACTTAGTTTTATGCACATTATGATATGGTTCAAGTAATTTTTATGTCATTTGTATGGAATTTTGATTCATGCTCTTTTGGCTCCGTGTGGGTGTATTTTTCTTTGAGTTTTTGAGTGGGTATCGAAGGCTGGAAAGGATTAAATTTAAATTAATTGGAACAAAATTGTCAGGCTAGACGTGAAGGGGATTTAGTTCCTCGATCCATCGTGATCTTAGTTTCAAATATCTACTCTTAACATCTTCCATAGAGAATCACACTTTATTTGACAATGAAGAGTAACACTGATAAAGTTTGGAGGAAAGTGTGAAAACATCCATTATGTTTGGACATATAATTTGCATTATGTTTGGACATTATAAAAAAGATTTAAGCAGTTTATTAATTAGGTTGCAATAATTATGATTTTATATTTTATATGGTGTGTAACTAATAAATATATTATTTCATTTATAAAAATAAGGTGACAAATTTCTTTGTGGAGCTTTATATTAAATGTACATTTTTTTTCATAGTACATGGATAATTTAATATATTTATATAACATGACATGTGGTGATAAAATTGGTTTTTGGTATAACTTTTTTTTTAAATTAAATTTATACAATAGAGTAATACACGATGAATGAATTAGTGTGGACACGGTTCTCGCGTATTTATTATTACTTTACATGTAAATAACTTTTTTTTTCCATTCTAAATTTTGAATATATATATATATATATATATATATATATATATATATAATTAATTTGTAATGATAAATATATAAATAAATATTTTTTCATTTCAAATTTTGAATTTTAAATATTGACATTAACAGAATAAGTATCATTAGTAGCAGAGTTTTTCCTTATTCAATGTAAAATTATTTCTTTCTTTTTTTAATTAGTAATATATATGATTTATTAGTACTTGTGGTAGGCATGGTATTATTGTTTTTGCATAGGGGATTAAATTTCCTTGAAAATAGTACTAACGAATGAAAAAATATTGTTGTTAAAATATTTAACAGTTTGATAATGTTAAAGAATTGTTTATTATTTTCTCCCGTTAATATTAAGTAGTAATTAAATACTTTAGACTGCCTCCAATAAAATCATGGAATATCATAAATGTTTCCCAAAACTACTCGCAGAGTAGTAGAAGCAATGCCCTTGTTAAGCACTGTGATTTTCATTGTATATGGCCAACAACAGTGTATATTTGCTATTTTTAACTGCATAGGCAGAGCAACTCAAACAAATTTTGCAATAAATTATTTTTGAGTCAACAATTGCGGCTATAAATATCTGCAAAATTATCTTTGGATCAACAATTACAACTTTAAATATCTGCAAAATTATCTTTAGATCAACAATTACGACTGTGAATATCTGCAAAAATTATCTTTGGATCAACAATTACCACTGTAAATATTGATTTTTAAAAACCCAACATTCCATTAACAAACAAACAAATATTACTGTAAGTTGGGACACAAACGCCCCTCACTGATCAAATACACGATGCCATTAACATATATCTATATATATAAAAAGTAAACCTATCAAAATTTTACCATACATCAGCATTTTTATAATAAAAAAAACTTGTTCGTTGTCATGATTTGTACGTAGAGCACAGAGTTCTAGAACATTATTAGCAAATCCGCATAAGGCACTTAGTGCTCTCCTATACCTTATCTTTCACGACACAGAGACAAAAATTATGTTAGACAATCAAAGCTTAAGAAATTATCTCGTACTATTTGAAATACCTTTAGAAATTATCTCGTACTATTTGAAATACCTTAGAAAGGTGCAGCAATTGCAATCCAACTATTCACAGACTTTTCAATTACCTGCAAACAAAAAATGTATGCTACTTATATCATGCGTAATCAATTGTACATGATTCAGACTTTTCATTGCACAAAGATTTGGTTGGAAGAGAGGGATTATATATGAACATTCGAAATTATGTCCAAACCAACAGTTTCTCGACCATCATAGTTGAAAAATCATACAAAAGTTTATTCATTTTTCAGCAAATTCCTCCGAAAATGAAAATTACTGCTACAAAAGTGAAATTATGTAATGCAAAATCTATTGTACGGAAGCTCATTATTTAGCAAAGAAAGAAAAAATGATCAGAATTTCCTGAGATTTAACCAGGTAGCTCTAGCATCAGTCGGAATTTTCCTTATCTTCACTAAATCTATTAAAAACATCAAAATTTTAACAAAGGTTGCTTTAAAATACTCAAAATGTAGCTTATATCGCTGAGAGTGGCAGACCACTGCAAAACGCCTGGCGTTTCAGCCTCACAGCCTCGAATTTTAAACAGCTAGTCTAAACACCATCGAATTTAAAGTGACTAGAGGGGAACTGAAGCGCACACGCAAGGCAATTGCTACATTGATCATCGAAAAACTAGCCGATTAACCGATCCACGTGAATTACACTGGAAAACTTAACTTCACGGACAGCTGACGTGTTAAGCACATACGTGTTAAAGGAAGGCCTGTGTACAAGCTGTTAAGTCATTGAAGGCCATCATAAATAATGGCAGCGATCATCATACGCAAAGGGAAACCTGTAGCAGGGACTAACACATTTACTTCTCAGGACCATTGCCTTTCCTAATTATGTCCTCACATTTTATGTTCCATCTAGTCGTGCTATTTTATAGCTTTTATATAATTTTTATATCTTTTTTTAATTTTTTAAGTTCATGAGCAATATTGAAACTATATCTATTATATTATATTTAAATAATATATCATATATTAAAATATAAAATATATTATATTATAATATATTAATATAATATAATATTGTAATATGTATTAATAATATGTAATATTAAAAATAAAAATATAATATAATAATTTATTATTTTACCAAAAAAACAATATAATATAATATTTTTATAATATCATAATAATGATATATTAATGTAATATTATAATGTAACAGAAATGAGCATACTAAAAAAAAAAATCTTGTACAATCTACATCAATTCTTTAAAAAAAAAAGATAATATTTTTCATTTTATAAGCGTCCAAAAAGGCAAGTACTCTTTTTTTTTTTTGTATTTTTGAAACATAATTTTCAATCAATTAACCACCAATAAACCTATGGTTTTGTCTTTCATTCGGTTTAAATGTTTTAAATAGTCTCAATTTTCAATAGGACACTTAGTTTTTTGGGGAAGCGGTGGAAACTTTTTTTTTTTGGATTGATTAATTGTCTCTTACAGTTTCACTATAGATTCTTCCCTAGACATATATTGACGATTATAAAAAGTTTAATGCAACAACATTTACCAATTAATATTATCATTTTTATCGAGCATTTCGGCCAAATAATAGTATTATTTCTATTAGCTAACATTTGTATGTCAAAGTCATTTCTAATATAGAAGACCCTTTTTTTCATTTTGAGAATAAATTAACGGTTAATGTTATAAATTATTGAATATAGATTCAATTTATCTCTTCCATAATTTATTGCACTTTAAATGTCTGTGTATCATTTCTTTTAACAAATTGACACTCACAAAACGCTTTTCTTTCGATAATTTTTAATTTTATTTTTTTGTGCATGCCTCAATAGGAAGCATTCACATGGAATCATTGAATTACATAGAATCTCAACATCTCAATGCATATTTTATAAATAAACATATAGCGAATTACAATGATGAGTAAGCATACATCTAAATCAGTGAGCTCATTTGGTTAAGTAGCCACGAGTAAGGGCATCCATTCCGTCAAATTCATTCAGAGCATAATCTTGACCTTAACCATGTGACTCTCTGTGTCAGATAACTAGAAGGATTTGTACCCTAGTGGATGGATATAAGCAACCATCATCCTCATTAGTTGGACTACAACCCTTTCGGTTAGTCGTTGATTTCAATATTGCTATGATGCAAAATAAAATTTCACAATAACATCTACACCAATGTATGTAGAAGTACATTTTATTTTTTATCCCAAATATGTGAACTACATATATAGGCACGATTTGACAAAAATATATATACATTTCAATATCTTTTATGCATATTGGACTGACCACAATGCAAAAAAAATCATCTTTTCTCTTGAAAAATAAATAAAGAACTTTATGAATATATTGTACAAAGCAAATTGCAAATAGGCAAATTTGGCAAATGTAGAATGGCAAAAAAAAAAAAAAAACTTTCAACTGGGAAGAACAAGTTAAAAGGTTTGTAGTAGTTTTATTTACATTATCAATGCCTACACGTATTTCAATTATATGTACTTTGTACATTTGAGCATAAAAGTAGAGCAAAAAACATAAATTTATCACTAATTATTTTTAATGTGCAATAGAACATGTAAATATAGAATCAAATAGATGTGAAAAAAGGTATACATTTACAAATTTATTATTTATTTGACTTTTTTTGTATTATTTATAAAAAATATAATTACAAAATAAATTGCAAAACAAAAAAAATTAAGCGTAGTTGATAAACGTAGAACAATTACTGTTGTTTATTTTAATGAAAAACTGCTATACAGATAGCTCTCAATAATATTCTCATTGCAAATGAAACTGTATTTAGTTAATACCTAATCGAATATATATACCACCTCCAATCTTCTACCTTGCAACATGGCAAGTACTATAACTACAACGTAATTCTTGTTAAATATGTAAACTATTTTTTTCTTTTCAATACTTATTAATTATGATCTCGGTTGTTGATTAAATCATAATGTTTTATGACATTGTAGATGAATAATCTTTATTTCAAAAGGGTTTAAAAGGTTTTTTGGGGGAGTTCAATGACTTTTTATAATTATAAAAAATAAAAATTGATCTTTAAAATAAAGGTGAAAATAATTTTAAAAGGTGAAAAATAATAATTTAAATGTTTTTTAAAAAGATTATTATTATTATTAAAAAAAAAGAATTGTGCGTTGAAAGTTAGTTACCCATTCCCACCTAATAAAATGATCTCAAGATAAAAATAAAAAAGATTGTAATGCTCATACCAAAAAACTAGAGGATAACATAAATGACCCTCTTAGATCCCAGGGATTCACATTCTATAATATAATAGTTAATAATGAATATATAATAATTAGATATGTATGTAACTATTTGTGTTTCAAATGTTTAAATATGTAATCGATGAATATATTAAACTCTAGTAGTATTATCCTTCTATAGATAATGTTTTTGTTTTAATTTGATAGTTTTTTTTTTTTTCTTCAAGTGTTTATTTAAAATCTATGATGACATAAATATTTGAACATGTAATTTATAGGGAATTTTATAATGGCACAAAGAAAAAAGTCTCAATGTATTATTTATGAAATTTATAGATTTTTAAAAATATACAGTTCAAGTGTTTCTTTAGATATTTTGTTGGAGAGCCCAAGTCATAAAGATAGAGATTTTGAAGTGAAGGTAAAATTATATGAAATATTTAAAACTTCCTCTAATTTATTAGAGGATAAATTTGATAAAGTTATCAACAAAAAAGAAAAGGTGACATGAAGAAGAAAGCTCATCATGAATGGGTAGATAAGTTTTTGTGATGTCCCTTTTTAAAAATAAAGAAAGTGTAAAGGATGAAGTCATCCCTCATGAATGGGGCACCACAATGAAGGAACAACATCCAAAAAAAGTCATCCTATGTGAGGTTTCAAGGGATGCCATTCCTTGGAAAGTCGCATTATTTGGGAAAAGCCACTTGAAGGGTATTTATGATAAGCAATTCATGGAGAAAGATTATGATTAAATTTTATTCAATAAATAATCATATATCGACAACAGCTCTGATAATGAATTTGAGGACAAAAAATCTCATTTGTAATTAGACTCAAGGACACAAACCCTTGACATCTATTGTGGTAACTTCATTCAGGAGTTACACTTGTGTTTCCTTTTGATTATTTGACTATTCTTATTCAAAATATTTGTATAAGATAGAAATCAAGAGAATTCAATATTTAAAATCATAAATTTGTTATATTTGATTTATTTTTATAAGTTCATGAAAAATGGATGAAAATATTAGTGATATAGTTTCCAGTAAATAGGATTTAGGAAAAATCCAAATTTAAGTATTTTGATCCCATTTGGGGATATTACAGTGGTATTAGAGCTTTTGCCCTGCAAGCTTGTGAGAAAAAATTCATGCAAGGTGATGATAAATAGATTCGTTATTATTTGAGAAATAAAAATAAGGGTTCAGATCAACAAAGAGAAGAAACTAAAAAGAGAGAAAAATGGAAAAATATGGGAGAGAAGAACTGAGATGATGAATAGATTGATAGGCTTGTTCAAGGACATGAATAATTGGCTAATACAATGACTTAGTTACCTGTCACAATGAAATCTATGACAAATCATAGATATCAAAATAGTGAAAATAGTTATTCTAATACTAGAAACAATCAATTCCCTCAAAAAAAAAACCATGAGTTCTTCAAATAGACCCTTTTAGCATAAATGTATTTCAAAATAAGAATCTATTATGGAAGAAGAAACTCAAACTTCATTGGGAGATAACCTTATATCTAGTTTTGAATAATATCGAACCCTTCCATATGAAATAAGAAGGGGAATACCACTCACAAAATTCATGATAATGAAAAGAAATAAAAATGGTACCAGGATGGAGCATAGACCCCAAAGTACTCAAAGAGATCTTCAACATGATTTGGGTAATAGACTTTGTTTACTTTTGATGGCTCTAATAAATGCATAGTTCGAGCATGGATAAAAAAATAAAATACCTATTTATCCCTCTAACCTATGATGGAAGAAGAAGCGATCAAATTCACAACCTTTCATCTTAAAAGAACAACTCATGAATGGTGGTATCATGGGTGAATTACATAAGGGCATGATCTCATTAAATCATATGATGAATTTACTAGGAGGTTGATTGAAAGTTTCAATAGAATTAACCATGAAATTCATTTTTATGAATTGGCACTATTAAAATAAAGAAACAATGTGGAATACTACATGGCTAAATTCTAGAGGCTCGTTGTAATGGTTTTGGATGTTACTAAAATAAGGCTTGTAGTATTGTTCATGGAAGGATTGATTGATCCACTCAGGGGTTTAGTCAAAGCCTTTTAATCCATTTTACCTCCAAGAAGCAATAAAAAAGGAATTAGATTTAGAGACCTCAACACCGAGAAATATATTTTTTCCATTTGTACAACCAATAATAGCTAATAGTGGACAACCATGGATCCTATCTTCTAGACAGCAAGGGACGACACCATATGGTCAATAAAGGATGCCATTTCAATCAGGAGGATTCCAACCAAGTGAACCACCTAAATTAGGTAAAGATTTAGAATCAAGAAATGAACGAAGGAGGAAAAACATATGCTTCACTTGTAAGGAACCTTGGATACTAGGTCACTATTGCCTTGGAAAGGGATAAGTTCATTACATAGAATTTGTTTCAAATGGTGAATCCAATGAAGACAAAGTTGAATTCAAAGAAATAGTACATGAATCAGGAGTGGAAAATGTTAACAAGGAATCTAAGAGGGGAGATTAATATTGTGTTATTAAGATAAAATCAAATACAAATAAACACACTAAATACTAACACCTTTAGTCGAGACACTAGGAAAATCATAGGTAACAAGCATGCATATGAAACACAACTAAAACATAAAAGAAAAACTTATTCTACCTTCCCTAGAGCTCCAAATGGCATGTAAAAATAGCTTGCTTAGATTATGCATCAAGAAATCTTCATCAATAGAGCTTTGTTGGCTTCACCTTTTTATAGCATCTTGGTTTCATTTCTTGGCTCATGAATTTGGCATGGTAACATTACATGAAAGGATTATTTGCATCTATTTGTGAATTATAACATTACACCAAGATGGATTAAACATCAATGGGTATGACCTTGTATTTATAGCCTTAAGAATTAACTCTCACCTAAGGTGAGTTAAGGTTAAGTTGAGACTAATTCCAGTTGAGTTGAAAGTTGTCATGCAATTATGATTTTTAGTTACTACTCATAGTTCTCAAATTAGATATTTTGTGATATTTTTGGATATTTTGACAACTCATAAAGGTAATGATGAAAGTCTTGATATTTTGATATTTTAGATATTATTAATTGCAAATAGATAATTCAACTAAGTATTTAATATTGTTTAATTAATTAATTGATTTTGATTAGTCTTTTTTCTCTTTTAAGATTTGTTTAAGTGCCCCACTTAATGGGTCCCTAGGCCAAATTAACCTTTATTATGTCACAAGGTGATTGGGGCTGAATCCATGAGAGGTTATTGTTGCATATAAACTAGTATCCCAAATAGGGATGCATCAACATGATTGTAAGCATTGATGAATGATGCATGGTCAAAATTGTGATGTTTAGTGATTTTTAAGCTTTATTTGAAATGGTTGGTAAGAATCAATTTGAAGTCTGATCATAATCTAATTGTGGCCATAATTGGGTGATTATAGTTTTCCCCTCTTTGGGAAGGTGTTGCAAGCTATAGACACAATAATATTTTCTCAAAGAATGAAAAATGCCATGTATGAAAGAAAAAAGATAATGATTGATGAAGAAGCTCCAAACAATGTTTGGGAATCCTATAATGATTCCCTCTCAAGGGAGTGGCTGACATATACAATTGATGGACAGTCCCTCTAAAAAAGCAAAAAGAAGAATGAAATTAACCAATGGGTGAGATTAATCCAATCAAGATAATGCTTACATGAATTGATTTCAAAAGTAATAATTTTATCAAAGACAATTATAATTAGTAACAAAGGTTGAGACATTAATTTTTTCAAAGGTGGTTATAATCAGTGGCAGTAGCACATGCACATGCCCTAGTAGGGTAGATTAATCAAAATAATTATTTTCCCATAGGCGGTTATATTCATTAAAATAAACTGGATTGAATAATGTTTTTTTATTATTCTCCAATAGGGTAGATTGGAAAGCATAACTCAAAGATATAACATGTCCTACAGATCAAAGATGAGCAGGTGCAACCATAGATGCGATGGTCTAATGACTAAAGAAGCTATAAAAAATTAGGCACATAAGTATGCACAAAGTGATGAAAGAGGTGATTGGAAAAATAAAGGTGGTTAAGCTGACTTGGGATACCTCATGTATCCAAGTGCTACCTATATAGACTAAATAGACCTCAAGCTAATGTATTTCATCCAAACATGGGAGAAAATGGAATGAGGAATAGAATAGAAGAATAAGAATTGTTTTATGTGAATGATTCAATTATACCTCTTAATGTGGAGATGCTTGTCCTTATTAGATTTGATACAACTAGAATGGTCAATGGATTTATTTGATCAAGGAGGGTGGAAGGATTTACCAAGGTTACCAAGGAGAATTTTTTGTGCCTCCATTGCTTGTAATATTTCTCGAGCTGATTTTTGTTATAGCACATGACGATATGCACCATGATATAAAACACCATCATAACTTAGCTGAAATATGTATAAAAATTGACACCCAATCCACTAAATAGTTGAAAATAATGCACCAATGATAAAAACTATGATGACAATGTTTACATATGAATATGGATGGACTCAATAATAACATGCAAGGAATCACCCAATGAATGCATATAGACTAAGTCAAGACATAAAAATGAAAGTAAACAAACAAAAAAACAACTAAGGAAACTAAACACACAGAAAGATTAAAATCAAAAGCAACAAAAAACATCCATCTTCAACTAAGTCAATATTTACATGAAGGATCAATGGAAGTATAAATGGGCGGTGCCCTCAAGTAAGAATACATGCAAAGGGAAGGTCACACCCCCATTGGTAGTAGAATTGAGTAGAACTAATACTGTGTTTTCCCCAGTAAGGAAGATCGAGGATGACTGACTAGGTTTAAATGGGATAAATGTTTTTAGATTTTGAGGTGTTATGTCTCTCTAGGAGATTGTAGGCTAATTTTTTGAATTTTTAAGCTTTTGAAATGTTTTGAATGTTTTTGGATTTTTTGGGGTATCTTAACTTGTTAGAGATTGAAAAGATACCACTCATAAAATGGTGAGAGCATTGGCTTGAGTTTATTGAAAAAATGGCAAGACATTAGAAATGGGGTGATACAGCTAATCATAATGGGCATCGAGCACCACCTACATCATCCCATTAGGACCTCAAGTCACTATAGTTTCTCCTACACAAAAGGTGGTGAGATCTGACTGGGTAGCAATACGTTCATGAATTTAGGTAAATGACAAGGAAAATGATAATAGTAATGGCAAGGGGATGTATAAATGCATGGTAAAGGTGTTGTTTCTAATTTTCTCATAGGTGATTATAATTAGGAAACAAAAACATAGGTCAATGATAATAATTTGCCCATAGGTGGTTATAAGTAGTAACACAAGGTGGAATATTGATTTGCCCAAAGGTAGTTATAATCAATGACACTAATAAAGCATAAAAATAAATAAAAGATACAATTACTAGATCCATTGTCATACTACTTTCATATATTTCTATTTGAACTTGTAATTTTGAAACTATTAAAATTGGATCAAAATCCCTTTGTGGATGGTGCTAAAAGAACTAATGGAACCAAGGTCAAAAGGGGTAGGTAGGGAAGCTAAAAATAAGTTTTTTCAATAATGAAGGTATGGTAGAATGGTATATAATATGAAATTATTCATGGATGGTGATGTTATAATAATAGCAAGATTGCCCCCAAGTGATGAGGTAAGGTAAATGGTAGGATATGAAACAATGACAAGGTAAATGTTTCTGACAAGGTAAATATTTCTTGTTGTTCTTATTAATCTAGAGATGCATGCCCTAATCAACATATGATATAACTAGAATATTTAATCATGTAAATTAATAACCCACACCTCTTATAAATAACTATTCTATCAATAACCTATTGCAGATTTGGACTCCAATAATGTTTTTGTGATCTTCATTGGTTGTTGATTTTATTTTCTCCAAACATCGAGGCCTAGGGATGGTAAATAAGGATAAATATTTGATGATAGGTCTATTTTGGTGATGTAAAGGTGGATGATAATGAAATGTATAATAGTTAGGCAACAAATGAAAGTCAAAATTTTCAGGCACACACAATGTTATTGATTCTGGATTTGACATAATTTTGGCTATGGTAGAGTCAAAGACTTCTAAATATGCTCTAGATAAGACCATTAATTTTTTATATTGTTTGAACTTGAGAGTATCTACCATATGATTATGTTGTAGATGGGAAGTTGTATTGATGTTATCTTTAATAATGTTTTCATCAAGCAGTGAATAACTGTTATACTTAGCTATTGATGCCCAAAGAAGTTTTTACCAATAAAGTTGTCATTATTTTCCCATAGTGCCTATGATAAGGTTTCACTAAGGAATATTGACTTTTGACCTTGATTTTTTTCTAGCATCTCAACCAAGGTTTCAATATAATATATTGAGTTTGGACTTTGATTGTGTCCTAGTGCCTACAAAAAGGTTTCACTAAGAGATTGTTCTTCTTTTGTATGAGTTTGGTCTTGGTTCCCATGACATTCTTCAACTAATATGTTTCCATGGATTCAGTTCAACAAGGTTTGATTTTTTCAATCATAATCGACACTTATGGGAGGTGGAAGGTCAACATAATGGCTAGGTTAGTTATTGTTAATGATATGTGGAATGGTAATGGAATGGAAAGAGGTAGCACAATCCTCATAGAATATACTAGGAGAAATTATGTTGACACTAAAGTTATCATCCTCAAAAACCATGGAAGGATCAAAAATATATTCAAATTGATCTGTAAGGCATGCATAACCAATATTATAATATCCATGAATATATTTTAATTTTGAAGCTGAGTTTGACTCAAGGGAATTTGAATATGATGTTAAGACTGACGTTGAGTCCACTTCTGATGTTAAATCTAATGTTAGTTCAAGAATAGAACCTAACTTTGATTTTAGATGTGCATTTAATTATGGATGTTGCTATAATGATGTCTTGTTGAATGTTTGGTATTAGATAAGTAACAGCCCGTGAAGGCATAATAAGATCCTCAAAAATAGATTAGTTTAAGAAGGGTTCAACATAGGTTGGCTCATCTAGGTGAAGCCCCCCAAAAAAAAGGGAACAACTCAAGGGGTGACTCCATAAAGACTAGCTTGTCAAAATGAGACTCCTTAACAAGGGAAAAAAGGTTAAGAGACAACTCCATAGAGATAAACTTGTCAAAGGGAAGCTCTTTAAAAAATAGGATAGTGGTTGATATAACGATTTGTGTAAAGGTGGTTATAATCATTACGAAGTGACTCAGTAAAGGCTAGCTCATTAGAGTGAGACTCTTTGACAACTAGTAAAGGATTAAAAAGTTATTCATCATAGGTTGAGTTATCACAAATGGGTGGTTCAAAAAACATCACAAATTTATTGGTTCTTTTAGCCTTAGTTTACAAGTAGTTGTAAAATACTATTTTTAAATACATCTTGGTCTTTGAATGATGGCTCTTAGAGAGGTAATGATTGGCTCGATTGTGGCTCGACGATCATCATTAGTTTTTTAAAGTGGGGGAAGGTTGGAAATGGAGGAAGGATGATCTAAGGTTAGATAATGATCTCTTTGTAAATAGGCTCATCTACAATGGGCTTAACAAAGACTGGTTACCGGTCTAGGATGGTAACTATGACCTGTCTAATTGTAATTGCATAACCTTGTTTGGATAATGAGCTACCATACTTGAAAGGGCTTGAAATGGTAATGGAAAGGAATTGAAAATCTTGGTTACTATGATGAGCCAAAGGATTAGGGCCTAGAATGGTAATGGTAGGGCATTACGAAGCTTGGTTGCTATCATGATCCAAAGGATGAGGTCTTGGAATGGTAATAGTAGGGCATTATGGAGCTTGCTTGCTCATGCAGACCAAAGGAGGGTTAATAGTA
>JARHVA010010930.1:0-17500 GCA_037957365.1 Torreya grandis | reverse complement strand
AACACAATTTTGAGCATTGATGAATGATGCATGGATAAAATTAGGGCATTCAGTGATTCCTAGGCTTTATTTAAAATGGCTATTAAGAATTAGTTTGAAGTCCAGTCAGAATCTAGTTGTGTCCAGAATTGGGTTTCTACAACAAGATGTCAGAGGGTACTCTTGCCACATTATTAGGGGATCTTAGATACCAGCCCTTTAGATAAAAAGGGAGTTTTCAAGAGCAAAAAATCATTGTGTTGATAGATAGTTGGGCCACCCATAATTTCATTGATGGACTGGTGAAAAAATGGGTTTGAAAGTAGAGGAATTTCAAAGTTTTAAGGTGATAGGTGTTGATGGTTTTACCATTCCATACACTCATAAAATTCAACAAATCCATCTCACATTGGGAAGACATAAAATAAATAATTATTTCTATGTAGTAGGCATTAGTGAAATAGATTTGGTGCTAGGTGTTCAATGGCTACATTCTTTGGGGGAATTTACCCAAAAATATCAAATCATGGAATTGAAATTTAAATCAAATGGGAAAGAAGTGATGCTTCAAGTCATGGTTAATGGATCTCCCCAAGTAATTACAATCAAGAGGATGGAAAGAACATTTAGGAAAGGCCAAGTTTCATGGGCGGCACAATATTTGGTGAGCTCTACAAAGTTGGAACAATGGATATACCATGAAGATATTCAGCCCATAATTGATTAACATGCTAATTTTTTTGAGAATATTCCACCTGAGTTGCCACCAAATAAGGGACTTCAACATATCATTAAGTTAAAATATGGTATGAAGCTAGTAATAATTACACCTTACTGCCACCACATAATCTATAAAGAGGAGATTGAAATGGATATCAAAGAATTAATATACATGGGGCATATTAAGCTGAGTCTAAGTCCTTGTGATTTTTTGATGGTCTTAGTTAAGAATAAAAATGGCACTTTGATAATTTGCATTTCCTATCGACAACTGAATAAGAATACCATTAAGAATAAATATCTGATACCAATAATTAGGTTATTAATTGATTAACTCTATGGAGCTATTTTATTTTCCAAAATTGATTTAAAAATAATATACCACCAAATTTGGGTGTGGGAGGAAGATGTTTGGAAGATGACATTCAGATGTCACTATGGAAATTTTGAGTTTTTGGTTATGCCCTTTGGATTCACCAATGCTCTAGCCACCTTTTGGTCTTGCATGAATCATATATTCGGTAAACATTTGAGAAAGTTTTTTTTGGTCTTAATCGATGATATATTGATATATAGTAAGACTTGGGAGGAGCACTTAAAACATTTAGATATAGTGTTGGAAATATTGGAATAATAATCCATTTTTGTTAAAGTGTATAAATGTGAATTTGGAATGTTAGATATTCTATACTTGAGGCATGTTATCAATAGACAGGGAGTGCATGTTGATCAAGAAAACATCCAAGATATATTAGATTGGCCCCATCCTACTACCATGGCTCAATTGAGAGGGTTCTTGGGGTTATGCTCTCATTACCAAAAGTTTGTTAAAGGGTTTTCTCAACTAGCTATCACTTTGAATAATTTGACAAAAATGGGAACTTTCGCTAGTCTAAAATTTCTCAATCAACATTTGATAAATTTAAAAAAGAAATAGGTTCATGTCTATTTTTGGATGTACCTAATTTTTCATTACCCTTTGTGTTGGAATGTGATGCATTAGGTGAAGGAATAGGTGTTGTTATAATGCAACAAGGTCATCCAATTATATTTGAATGCAAAAAACATAAAGAATATGAATGTAAATACTATATCTATGATAAGGAAATGTTAGAAATCATGCGTGCACTGGCCAAGTTCTGAAAATACCTTGTATGTGGTAAATTTATGATAAGGATGGATCATAATAGTCTAAATTTTTTATTAAATTAGAAGGATATAAATGATAGACAATAAAAAAGGGTGAGCAAGGTCCAAGACTTTGATTTTTATATTTAAAATGTGAAAGGAAAAAATAATATTGTGGTAGATGCATTATCAATAAAACCATATTTGTGCTCCATGACTATGATTTCAGCTAATTGGAAGTCTTTTATAATAGCTGAGTATGTCAAAAATGAGTTCGTTAATGTTGTCTTAGAGGGGGAGATAGGGGATGAATGATACAAGGCAGTACAAGGTCTCATTCTTTATAAGAATATGATCTTTTTGGTACAAGAATCATAGATTAAGCATAATTTTTTAATGGCCATTAATGAAATTCTATTAGCTAGCCACCTAGGCTATTTTCAGACATATAAACAAGTAAGAGATAGTTTCTTTTGGAAAGGGAGTAAAGTTGAAGTTATCAAGTAAATTCAAGAGTGTCTTACCTGCCAACAAAACAAGATAGAGCATGAGTTTCTACATAATTATTTCAACCCTTTCCCATTCCTACTAAAAAATGGGAAGTTATTTCAATGGATTTTGTTACTATGTTGATTGTGGTTCAAGGAAAGAGTTGTCTCTTTATAGTTGTTGATCATTTGATAAAGTATGCTTACTTATTTCCACTTCCCACTAAGTATGATTCCCCCTTGGTAGTTGGAGTATTTTTTAGAGAAATATTTAAATTAAATAGGATGCCAAAGAACATTATCAGTGATATAGATAACAAATCTTAGAGTTTATTTTGGAAATAACTCTTTCACCTAGTAGGTACTGAATTGAACCCAAAGATAATTTATCATCCTCAAATAGATGGTCAAACAAAAGTAATAAATAAGTGGATTGAAGGGTACCTAATAAATTATGTCCTAGGACAACAAAATTCATGGATCAAATGACTGCATTTAAGAGAATTCTTCTATAATACATCTTATCACATATCAATTGTAATAATACCTTTCAAAGCTTTGTATGGGTACAATGAAAATTACTTTGTGGAATTGGTCATATCAGATAGTAGAGTTCTAGGAGCTTAGAATTGATACAACAAAGTCATGATATGCTTAGAAATCTCAAGGAAAATCTTTAGTAGGCATAGAATAAACAAAAGTTCTATACAAGTTAACATAGAATAGAAATGGAATTTGAAGTGGGAGACATGGTATATTCATGATTACAACCCTACAAACAACCCTATATCAATCAAAATGGATCTCAAAAACTCAAGCCATGATTTTATGGACCATATAAAGTCATGAGGAGAGTGGGAGAGGTTAATTACAAATTGTAATTACCAAGATATAGTTGAATACATAATGTTTTTCATGTTTCGTGCCTAAAAAGGGAATTTGGACAACATATTATTCCTTTTGTAGAACTAGCCCCATTAGTTGAAGAGGGAAAGTTGATCTTAATACTAGGATCCATCTTGAAGGTCCATGAGAAGAGGTTAAGAAATAGAAGCATCAAAGAATACTTGATCCATTGAAAATATTTACCTATTGAGGAAGCCACTTAGGAAGGAGCAATAATTTAGAACATTCCAACTTAAAATTGATTAATGAAAAGTAATTTTGGGAAGGGAGGACTATAATGTCCCTTTTTAAAAATAAATAGAGTGTAAAGGATGAAGTCATCCCTCATGAATGGGGTGCTACAATAAAATAGCACACCCAAAACAAGTCATCTCATGTGAAGTTTTAAGGGACATCACTCCTTGGGAAGTTGAACCATTTGGGAAAACGCACTTAAAGGGTATTTATGATGGGTAGCTCATGGAGAAAGAGCATAATAATATTTTATTCAATAAATATTCATATTTTAGAAGCACCTTCAATAATGCATTTGAGAACAAAAACCCTCATTTGTAATTAGACTCAAGGGCAAAATCCCTTGATGCCTATTGTGATAAATTCATTCAGGATTTACATTTGTGCTTTACTTTGATTGTTTGACTATTCTTATTTGAAATATTTGTATAAGATAGAAATCAATAATTTAGTATTTGAAATAATAAATTTGTTATATTTTATATATTTTTATAATTTCATGAAAATTTGGTGAAAATATCAATGATATAATTTCCAATAAATAGGATTTGGGAAAAATCCAAATTTAAGTATTTCAATCCCATTTGAGGATTTTATAATTTCAATGGTTAATTTATTTTTAACATGAATATAAAAAAAATAATGAAGTGTGAATATTGTGTAAAGTATCAAAAATTATACCATGGGGTATAGGGAATGGATGCATTACAGTAAAACATGATGAGCTCTTTTAACTCATGATAAATATGTAACACATAAGGAAGCAACGGCTACATGGTTATGTGCTAAGGAGAAACATGCCAATTCTATCTTATAACATGTTGTATAAATTTAAGATAACAATAAATAAATAGTGATTATCATAATTAAAATAACGTATTTTGTTTTCCAAGAGGATTTATCATTGTCTAAATATGAAAAGTTTTGCTAGTTTCTCTAGTATCTAGAAACACCTAATATTCCAAAGTCTTTGGAATATGTTTCATATACAAATCATATTACTAAAAATAAATTTACGTATTTCATATCAAAATATCTTGGAAAGATGTACGTTGATAATATGTTAGATATCTATTTCCTTTTTTTTATGTTGGATGAAAGAAGTAATTGTAGTCTCGAACAACATCTTGTTCTCTATGCTACATATATAGACTCAAAAAGGATTGAACCATAAATTTATCAATTTATGGTACTCAATAATGTGGCCAATCGAAAAGGGGAAAAATATAAATAATAATGAGCATGACATAATAAATGAGAAAGGTATTTCAATGGAGAGGTTAATTGTTGTTTCTACATATGGGGCATTTTCAATGTCAGGACACAAAATGGTTTTATTTCATATTTAAGAAAATATATCCCAATTTTGATCATAGTTCATTATGTAGCAAATCAAGAGTCATTTACAACATCAAACTCTTCAAAGAGGGTTCTTGAGTTGATGTATGTGGAATAGATTATAAATAAGGTATGTTCACAAGTATAAAATTCTCCAAAACAAAATAATGAATTAGCATCACTAGTTAAGGTCACACAAATTGATGTTTTTGGTGTTTTAAAAATACATGGAGTCAAATGGTTAGATAAGGGAGAGGTCATTCAAAGGCTAGTAAAACTTATGCTAGAAATTTTAACACTATGGAATAAAGAAAGGAGAAATTCATCATGGTATGATAAGATACAATTTTATTGAGTGTAGTTTTATTTTCATATGCTTGCAGATGTTATAGGTGAGCTCATTATGTTGAACAAAATATTTCATGAATATAAAATTGATATCACCATTCTTGGCATGTTTGTGGAGATGACCATTACTAACCTAACAAGATAGTTTTTTAGGAGTGTGTGTGTGTGTAGTCTTATTATATATATATATATATATATATATATATATATATATATATATATATATATATATATATATATATATATATATATAGTCTCACTTATTGTTAAAGTATATATATACACAAATAATAAGTTAGACTATATATATAGTGTGACTTATTATTATTTTTTGTGGAAAACATATCAAGAGAGATGTCACATTCAAGTGAGACCCAAGGAGTTGGGGTATCTTTTTCAAAAAAATTTCCAAGGGATCACACCTAGCCTACCTCCTTCAACATATACAAATAATACCAACAAGACTAAGCATGCCTAGCCATAAGAAAAGCAGTTGCCAGATCATGCATGTAACGACCAAGAATACCAATAAGTATGATAACTTTTGGCTCATGCATAAAACTATAATCAAAATGGAAAACTGAAAATCTTCCTAACAAGACTAGAAGTAAAAGCAAGCCCCATCACCGTAAAGAGAGAAGGAGAGAAAGTAAAAACTAGCTAAATAGAACTAAACAATGATAACATTCTCTATCATCTAGAGAAACAAATCCTAATTGAGACTTGAGTAGCCAATAATGTGATTATCTAAGGCCAACATTCATAAAACCTCATCTCTCAACCTAGATAACCACCATAAAGGAGGGGGACCATATCCCTTCATATTAAATTTATCAAGAACCCAATTAGCTAGTGCATTAGTTGCTTTATTATTTTTTTGAAAAGTATGCAAATAAATAACCTTATCAAAATTTTGTTGAAGACATTGAATTTTATAGAAACTTCTTCGAATTCTCCAATCCTTGGAAGTATTAAGGATAGGTTATAAAATAAATTAGACATAAAACTTATAATCAACAACCAACTAAAGGTTTTTTGACCCTACTTTCCAAATTACTATAAGACCCTCCATAATAACCTATCCCTAAGCTAAGTTATTAGTAGAAACACCAATTCTAGTTGAGAAAAAAAAGTAATGGAATTATTAGAATTCCAACCAATACCTCCTATGCTATCACAACTAGGATCCCCCTTGAAGAACCATCTATATGAGCCAAATTTAAATCAAGAATGGGAGTAAAGGAATGATTTTGATGAGAGAGATCAACCTGGGGGCAAGGAGGAGAGGAAATAATGTGTAGCTCCATAAGAATAAATGTCCATCACTTAGAGGGAACCCAAGATGTTTCAACATATGTATCACTGATTCTATAATATTATCAAAGGTTTGTTGCCAAATCCAACCACTATCATTAATTTTCTTTTTGAAGATCCTAGCATTTCATTCCTTCCAAGTGTTCCACAATAAGAGACTAACTCTAGTCCATGAAATCTAATTGGAAAAAATATAAAACTGAAAAATGTAAAACCAGTCCTGAAGTGATTTAATTAGAGACAAAAAGTCTATCCAAGGAATGCCCAAGAGCTTTACCAAATGCTACCATAAATCAATGATGAAGAGATACAAAAAGAATAAATGAAACATAATTTCCTCATGATTCCATCATAGCTCAAATCTGAAGGGACCATTGAATCTTCTTTTCATAAGTTGATCTCCTGAAAGAAATCTGCCAATCTAATTTATTGTATGTATGCATGTACATGTGTGTGTAAGTTTATTGTATAATAAGTCTATATATATATATATATATATATATATATATATATATATATATATATATATATATATAAAATAATAAGTCTATATATACATACAAACAATAAGTCAATATATATACAAACAATAAGTCTCTCTTTCTCTCTCTCTCTCTCTCTATATATATATATATCTATATATATACTTAATTTTTTACATATATAAAAATAAGTATATATGTAAATAATAAGTCTATATATATATATATATATATATATATATATATATATATATATATATATATATATATATATATATAAACTTATTCTTTTACATACATAAAAAGTATGTGTGTGTGTGTGTGTGTAGAGAGAGAGAGAGAGAATTATTATTTTACACACACATATTGGGATGTTTCTATATAAATATAGACTTATAGTATGACTTATTGTGCAATATCCTTATACTTTAAATTTGAACTATATATAATGTTCATGACTTTAAGCTATAAGGATATTGTACAACAAGTTGAACTATATATAACATTAACATGACCAATACCACTGTTATGACTTTAATCTATAAGGATATTACCCAATAAGTCAAACTGCACACACACATACTCACTCACCCACCCATTGACTTATTATGTAATATCATTATAACTTGAATCATGACAATGGTATTGTTCATGTGAACATTATATATAGTTTTAATTATTGTGCAATATCCTTATAGCATAAATTCATTGTAATTTTATTTATCACGTGAAAATTATATGCACAATAAATTGGTGTGTGTGTGTACTTATTGTGTAACATCATTATACATATATAATTAAAGAGAATGGTGATCTAGTGATTACATGTATGTTATACTACACATACTTAGTGCATGGAAATATAAAGTGGTCTAGTCATTATTACTAATTTGGTATGATAATTTATCATACCTTGTGACCACCATGATCATGTCACTTGGTAGATATCCTATTGCTTGGAGTATCCACATTTAAGCGAACACTTAGTGATATTTTATTTACCGTGACTCCATAAATTTTATTTGTTTTTCTTGTGAAAAGGTGAAGGTCAAATAATATTGGGAACCCAACAAGGGTACGCTTCATATGATCTCACCACATGGATCACACACACACACACACACACACACACACACACACACACACACACACACACACACCCCTACACCTAATGGATAATGACACAAATGTACAACATTAGAAATTTCACCATGGAATGGTGATTTTTATTCATGTTTGTGAGGGATAACTTCCTAAAATGATGGGGTTTTCAGATTTTTTTGGTATTTTTAACTATAAATTATAAATAAAACATAAATTAAAAATAATAATATAAATTAGATCAAAATGGAAAAAAGAGGAGAAATATGAGAAACCCATAATCGAGTAACACAAAAATTGTTTGGATAACTCATAAAATATAAAAATGAATGGTAAATCCTTATTTTCATGTAAAAATGAACATATGAGAAAGAACATAACAAGAGTAAGATATTCACATTAAAATGTGAACTCTTGTTATGGGGATTTTTCTTTGTGTTTGAGAGGGATAGTTCCCTTGTAAGATGGAACTTTTTTGGTAATTTTAACTGGGAAGTATAAATAAAATAAAACGTATAAAGAATAATATAAATTAGATCAAAATTGAAAAAAAAGGAGAAAAATGAGAAACCCATAATGGAGTAACACAAAAAATTGTATGGATAACTCAAAAAATATATAAAATAATGGTAAATCCTTCTTCTCATGCAAAATGAACATAGGAGAAATAAAATAAAAAAAACAAGAGATCATATAGAATCACAAAGTATTATTTCAAATTTGAGTGCATGTATTTGGCAGAAAGTCCATTCATCAGATTCAAAATACAAACCCTACAAAGTCTAGATTATATATACACAAAATTAAAAAGGATTTTCATATTTTCATTATTTATGAATAATAATGCACATTTCACAATTAAAAAAATGTTAAAAGCCCCACAAGACATCAAGTTTATTTCACACTATTACTTGTATTCCATTAATAATATTTGAAAATTACACACAACACACACAAAGTTACAACATGTTCTCTCCCAAGGATGAGAAGAAGGACCAACTATTACAACGAAAATCTTAAATTTTTTGTAATACTTGCATCCAAAAAGTAGTTAAGGTAATTGATTTGACTCTAACTTTATCTTAGACTTTTTTGACTCAAGTAGAGTTTTCTCACTTTTCACTTTATCAAATCCAGACATGTTATGATAAGACTTAAAAAATCACACTACTAAATGCTTTTATGAATTTCACAAAAAAATATTTAATTAATTAAAAATATAATTAGTTTAACTCATTTAGTACACAACCACTTAAAACTAGATGGGGTCCACATGTGTTAAAATTGGTAAATATTCTAAAAATATCCACTTTCACAAAATGTTCTAATATCTTCACTTTGTTATATTATTGGTAAACCTTCTTAAAATATCCACCTCATCAAGTGAGTCTAAAAAATCTAATTAGTTTTTGCATGATGTGGATGTGGGATAATTCTTTCAAATCTTTCATTTAAATAGTTTTTGTACTATCCCCCAGAATTTTCATTTTCATCATTAGTGTTGAAGATTAGAGGCCACTTTATTGAATTTGAATTTAATTTAAAATATTCTAGATTGAACCCCTTTTTATTGCATTATGAGAGATAAAAACCATTAAAACCTTTTTGTAATTCCTTAAAATATTCTCACATGAGAATATGAGTAAAATTTTACTTCTCATAGAAATAGACTAATACTCCATTGTAGGCACCTAGGTTTATTTTAGTTTCAACTTAACCTATAATTCATATTATATCAAATGAGCACCAAATGAAACAAGTGTCAGATTAGATCAAATAAGTGCCTGATCAAACAAGCACTGAATATAATGAATGCTAAGTTAAATGAGTGTTGAATTCCACTAAATTTCAAATGAAAATAAGTGTAAGATCAAATAGGCACTATATGCCACTTATGTTGGCATTTATTTTAATTTTATCACATTCACAAGCATATGTAATAGATAGCATTAATGAACACTTTCATGATTCCTTTTGAAAATATATCATTTTTTTTTCATAACTTTGAATGAAAATTAATTATTTAAAAAAGAATTAATATGATTTAATATCACAAAAATGTTCAAACTTAGTTTATAGTTCATGAACTAAGGTTATTAAATCTTTTCCATGCACAATTTCTTTTGTAAAATTGATTAGGACCAAAAATTTGAATGGGTTTTTCAAGATTTTTCCATTGAGATACAAAATCAGCATTCTCATCTTAAAATTTTTGGTAATCCATGTCTTTGAGTAAAATCTAATCACTTATTGAGAACACAATTAGGGGTGTTATCACAAAGTTCAAAATTCATGATAACAACTAGCTCTAAATATGGGACCACATTCCCTAGTGAAATGCAAGGGAACTCCATATTATTTGGTGACTAATGCATTATCTACCTTATTTATTCTTATCTATGATGTGTTTCATGTAATTAATTATTTTAATTTGGCCAACTAATAGCAAATTTTCCTATCCTAATCATGTGGAAATGAACACAAACTACTAGGCCATATCACACCTATTTTAACAAATCTATTTATGCTTGTGAAAATTATGCATGTTTGTTCTTTTTTAGAGATATGTGTTACATATTTATGTGTCTTGATCAAACCAACTAAAATATAGTTGTCCTATCTCAATTTTATGGAAATTAACATGTGTTGTTGGTTTATATCACACTGTTTCAAAAAAATTGTCTATTTATTGGCTTGTAAGTTTTCTTACAAAGGGATGTAATTTAAAATATTTTCTCATCACCATTTCTTCCCATGGAATGAAATAATTATTTTTGTGTAGTGGTTTGTTGAAATATATTTTCAATGTTTTTAATGGGAATAAAAACATACCATGTATGTGAAATATGCAACCCAAACAATGTACATCACTTGGCAATGCCGACTCAAATTTTTTTGATTGATTTGTATAAAGAGAATAATTTAAAAGCATGTGTCTTAGAAAATAAGCTAGACTTTCCAAATGGGTTCATAGGCAATTTTATATATCTTTAATGGTATGTAGTAATTTAATAATTTGACAAGAATTTTCAACTTCTTATGCTTCTAAAACAAGGTGGGTTCAGTAGCAAGAGTGTGAGAAGTGTGATGCTTGATTTGTATTTTCAAAATTTGGCATAAAATATATGGGATAAGGAATAGACTTGAATGCATCAACATGCATTTTTAGGCACTATGAAGGAACAAATGAACACATTATTAATTCTTATGAGTGAAAACAAAATTGACATAAAACAATTATAAAATTTCCCTTTGTGTTTAAATATGCATATTGTCGGTATGATTTTATTAGCATTGCTAAAATTTATATTACTTTATTTTGAGACACCAACACTTAGATAAAAATTTCAAGAATGAAATAGAATCAAAGGAGTATTTTTTCAAAAAATTCTCATCTTTTGCATTGGTGATTCCCATTCATCTATTTGCCTTCTTCTCAAGCTAACCAATTTTGAAACCAATTCATCATGATGATCTATCCTTTGAAACTTAAAGTATGAAACTGAATTCAAAACTAGATTTTTCCCCTTCATGTGATTCATAATCACCTCACACATGATCTTGAAGTGTCTAATCTCATACTTTTATTATACAAAGCTCGACACATCTAATTCAAATCATGACTTCCTATTATTATAACTGATTCAAATTTTAACTTCCTATTATAAATAAATTTAGCTAAATAAATAGGAATGCCTTGGAAAAAATATAAATCCATAAATGAGATTCAATATTGAGCTCGAGTTAGTGAAAGTTAAAATTGTCAAAGAGAGGTGGGTTAAAAAATACCAAAGCTGTGAGTCCAAAATAGTATATCCACATTTTAAGAATGAATCTATAAAAATTAAAATCTCTTTGCAAGTTTATTTAGCATAAAAAAGAGAATATTTTGCACAAATCCATTTTCAACATTTGGATACACTATTTTTGACAGCTCTTGTTTTTTTCAACCCACCTCTCTTTAACAATTTTAACTTTCACTAACTCCGGCTCAATCTTGAAGCTCATTTATAGGATTTGTTTTTTTTTCCATTACGTTTCAATTTTTTTAGCTAAATTTATTTATAACCATTACCTAGTTTGATTTTGATTTTTTGTTTCAAACTTCACCCATTTTGATTTTGATTCATTATCATTAACTACTCTTATCAATATGTCACATTCTAGTTTTGGGAGTTTATGGGTTAGGGATCAGGCACCTCCTTCTCACTTGAATCTACCCTATCTCTAGATCAAGTTCAAATTTCACCAATTTAGTTTCAATATCACATCTCATTACTTTTCCCTTATCTCATTTTCACACCTTTTAGGCTCCACTCAATCACATTCTTCACTTACCTACATTAGGACTATCAACTTTCATCAAAAAAATTTACCCATTGCCTTCCTCAAGATATTTTGCTACCTTTTCACAAGCTATTATTATAATATTAACTTTGTATCCATGCTTCACAAATCTAATAATATATATGCAAAGATTCATATATCCTCTCACCATCCTTTTCCCTTTGTAGTTAATATCTGGTTGAATAAATCAAATGATTTTATCCAAAATGTTTCTGATTTGATTGAGCACTACACTCTACCATAGTATTATCACCTCATTTATTGTTATCAAACAAGCAATAAGGTCACTCATTCCATTTAATTTATATAATATTGTCAATAAAATATCTCTTAAAATTAATGAAAGATTGGGTAATATAAAATACATTGATGTTGCTAATTATGAATTCCGAAGAGAACTTTCCAATAATTTTTTCATCACCAAAATATTTTTCCATATGCCTCTGTGTCAAATGGTATAACTAGTCTTTGAAACCAACTTGTCTTGATAACCTTGACCTTCATAACCTTCCATGTATCTACTAATGCATCCTTGAGTCATTTTAAGTTCTTTAGTTTATGGTCTTCTGATAAATGCTATTTTGAGACCTCCAATAGAATTTTAACCTTCAAAGAGGCCAATCATCCCATAATTAACTAGAGTTACATGTTACTATGATGTCTAAAATCTATCATTATTGGCACTTTGACTCCATATTTGTTTTTCTTTTACTCTATTTTGATCAAACACATAAATTATATTTGATTATAGGTGTAGAAGTAGAGAATACGAGAGTGTTAAATATGTATAATATTTAACTATTCTAATTTTTAAAAAGATGTTAAATATAGAAAATAATATTTTTAAAAAAAAATAAGAAGATATTATACTTAACTTTAACATAATACACATTGACACTTCTAACTATCTGATAGTGAAAAATAAAAGAAAATGTAAGTGTGCAAAAATATGATTAGAATCAGGAATAGGAATATAATCTAGACATGCTTGGTAAGTGGATGGTAGAATTTTATGCTCTAGTCTATTGACTACAAAACTATCTTAGTTAACTATGAAAAATTATTGATAGAAAATCATATAAAGAGAATAATTATGGAAATGATAAATCAAAGGTAAAAGCTAAATAAATCTATGGACATGAACATTTTAGATGGATGGTGGTGTAGTGCACCTTATTCCATTAACCACCCACTTTTCTTAATTAACTATGCATAAAAACTAATCATAACACTTTCTGCACTTGTGAATGTTGAATAATCTAAGATATTTTAACTAGGGTTTTGTTGTGCAAAAATCACTTTATGTTTTCTCTTGTCTTTGAAACCCGTAGGTAATTTTGATATCTTAAATATTTGTAAGACAAAGATGGAAGTGTAATGGGATGAGATAAGCTCATCACCCCCTTGATGATTGTCCACTTCTTATGTATCTAATACTTCAAGGAGGGAAATAAATCCCACATATCCAACCTAGAGTGAATGTAAATTTTTTCTCCTTTGACTATATATATGCAACTAGAATATGTATTTGATAGTTGACAATGATATCTCTTGACTTTATTTAGAGGGATTTTGACATGGTTATGGATGCTCTTTGAAAGTGATTTAGAATTTGGGAAAAATAAGCAATATATGCTTGAATTATAAGAGTAGGTAAGCTTGAGAGTAGTGAATGCCAAATGGGGAAAATGGGTGACTATTTATGTGTATTTATAGGCAAATATTTTGACAAATTTTGTTACCCAACCATTTGAAACATGTAAGAAGACCCAAAAATATAATTTTAATATCATAAACTAACCATTATTTGGTGCAGGATGTTGCTAGTCTAAGTGGACAATTTCACACTACACCCTTATTCACCTATTCTAGACTATCTAGAAAGATCAAAGATAACTATACTTTTTAGGGAAAAAATTGAAGGTGATTTTAGATAGGTTAAGATTATGACATTGATAGTTTTGAGAGTGATAATGATAAATAAAGAGTTGAACCCACATATAAATAATTAGCTTAGATTAATGGTGAATAATATTCATGTAATTGTGTGTAAGTCGTGTGGTTTGGAATGTGTCAATAATTAACATTAGGTGTGTGCATAGAGCTGGGGGGTCAAAAATTAGATAGATTATGTGTTTACACTATTTTGAAAAATTATGTGTATTTGATTTTAAAAATCATGTATGTGGTTTTTAAAAGCTCATACATGGTGTTGTCATATAGGCTTGGTAATCATTGATCTATAACTATGTACATGGTATTGACTACATAAAAAAATGCATGTCTTTCATTTGACATCGATAAAAACTATGAGAACACAATCATACCTTTGAATTTGTGTTTTCTAGAGACAAGCAAATAACTCATAAATTATAATGGTATGTAAGAGGAAAGGTATGCAATAAACTTTCAGTGGAATTTCAAATAAATTTAGTAAATGTTCTTGCATTTCCATTGTTTATTTGTTGAAATTGTTTTTTTTTTTAGTGCATAATACACCTTCATGTGCAGAGGGAAATATAGAAAGTGTATATAAACAACCTAACCCTCATATCCAACAAAACCCTCCTATCCCTCCTATAGTTCCTCAAACCCCCTAGGGCAATCAAGAGGATTTGGCAGCCCACATAACAAAAAAAATTGAAATTGAGAATTTAATTAAGGCAATGATGGATCCTCATTGAAACAACCCCCATCGAACTTTTCTATCAAATACATTAGACACATTAATAGGTGAATTTGACACATTAACAAGTCAAATTAACAAGTGGGATGATTATAGAAATAGATGTAAGGCATATTATTCTAACAAATTATTTACAAATGTTGTGAGAGATTAAAAAAATAACCAAATCTTAAATTTATGCACTATTCAATGATGTAAAAATTAATATGCCACTAGATGTGATAGCCAAATGGATTCCAATCCACTAGTTCCCCCACGAGTTGATCAACCAAAAAATTTGGGACTAATGGTGGATAGTCTTTAATCACCCACCTTAAAAAAATAATGAGGTCCCCATGTATTTTTTTGAGAAAACTCTATTACAATTTTATCCTTAATGATGTTACAAATTATTTTGAATTCTTAGAGTTTCAAGGTAGAGGAAAAGGCTTTGTGTAAGATAGGCTAGGGTTTTTATTAAACATGGGAGAGCTCTTATATAAAAACTGCATCCTCTTGAGACACTACTCTCTATAGTCAAGTAGACTATAGATATTAATACTTTTCATATGATTAAGGTGCTTACGATGCCCTTGTTTAATGTATGATCTAGGTTTCTGATATTGTTTATATGCATATAATTCCACTCACTATATTAGCTTGTTTAATAATGCCTACTATCATCTAATATCCTATTTATCTAATCTAATTAACACTTAATCCCTATGCCCCATATTAACATCACCTCTTCATTCCCTTAAGTCAATTAATTAATTTATCCTAACTACATGAACACCTCACTCTCCACATATTCATATTTACTAATATTCTAATTTCTAATTCAACCCACTTTCTAATCACATGCATCCCAAATGAAAGTATAGAGATTTCCAATCTCTAGAACTTTATCCATTTTATAAACATGCCTATAAGGAGGTATAAATTTGAAGGAAGAGGCACAATGTTATAATTACATGAGGAATAGGATTGAAGCCTTAGAAGATAAAGGTGAAGATAAGGTAACCTCACAACTGGACCAAAGTGTAGAAAATATTAGAGTAATCCATCGATAAATATAAGGATCATGTGAATAATATGAAGGATATGAAGATAGACATAAAAAAAATGAAATGCACCAACTTGAGTTCATAAAGTCAAGTTTTACCCTTAAGGAAGGAGATGCACATAAAAGTGGGAGCAGAGGAATATACTATCCTTACTAGAGAGTATAGAAGAGAAGATGAAGGGAGGAAGAAGATGGGAAATCTTAATCCTCATAGAATTGATGATTGTTTAATTAAATCAATAGTGATATAAAGGTGAAGATAAGTCCACTTGCAGTAGTGTGCAAGGGATAAAAGGGTAGAAGTAGATACATCTACCTAGGAGGTAAAGGCTAGAGATATGTGGAAGAAATAAAGGGAGAAATAAATATGGTCAATGGAAGGGTTGCACATAGGGAAAGAATAATATGATGCTACCCATGATACTAAGTGTGGAGATGCATAGATAAGAATTAAATGTACATGATCTACTTGCATAAGAGTTGATAAATCAAGAATATATTAGGTTGAAGCTGACAATGAGAGCAAAATATTTGTTGCACATGGTATGAAGAAGTTACTTGAGGATGAATAATATAAATATTCATTTAGATATGATTAAGAAGGTGTAATTTTTAATGTGTGTGATATAGAGAAGAATAAGGGATAACCAGAGATGGGAATCGATAGATTTCATATGGGTTTTATATGCCACTAAAGGCATACATCAAGAGAAATATGAAGGGAATAAGAGCACTGCATGATATTTCCTAGTGAGAGGCACAAAGCATATAAAGGCAATTCATAGAATGATTAAAAATAAGTTTCTTGTTGAGGACACACAAATAAAATAAGTGCAAGTACATATACTTGAAAAGGATGAAAAGGATGAGAAAATAATGAAGAGAGTGTGCATAGAGGAAGGATAATAGAAGCATGATATAAGGGTGTCAAATAAAACCCTTATATGAGGTGGATGCAAAAAATTGGTGGGCACAAACCCATAAGAGAAATAGGTGGGTGCATACTCACATGAGGGGTGGGCACAAAACCACAAGAATAAAGAAAAGAGAACAATGGAAAGTGTGGAAAATAACCTTATGTGGAATGCACATGAGTAATAATGTTATAATAACTAGGTAGAGATGGAGGGATAGATGTGGGAATATATCCATGAGAAAGAAAAGAAGAAGAGAGAAGAGGTAGAGGAAGAAATAAATAAGGAATTTGTAGGAGTTGAGTTTTGTGATGTGTGTTAGGAGAATAAGTGTAGAGAACACTTAGGAGAGCTGAATGAAGATATGTGAGAGGAAAGAAGAGAGTTAATAAGAAGATAAAGAAGATAATAGGTACTTAAACTAGGTAGAATGGGATAAATTATGGCCCAATGAGGGTCTAGAAGAGAAG
>JARHVA010010929.1:65000-111023 GCA_037957365.1 Torreya grandis | reverse complement strand
AGTATATTCAACATTTTACCTATATATATATATATATTTGAAATCCTGGTAAACTTTTTAACATGACCAACAGCACTGGCTAGACACGCCTAATACCAGTACCACGGGGTAGGGGGGAGACTAGAGCCCGTGACTAACAGAGCCACAGCTGAAGTACTTAGCCAATCGAGTTAGGGCCCTTGCCTTGTACCTATTTTAATATATTATTATTATGGTTACCATTAGTTAAATGGTGTGGGTGTTAACCCATTTTGGTGAAGCTCTAAATGCTCTAAAATGTGCACAAGCACAAATAATTTGGTCAATCAAAATAACATATTTATTCAAATGGAAACATTACACATAAATAGCCTATTGAACTACTACAATGATGGATTTAGGCTTAGGTCTTGTATCTCTTAAATTTCTATATATCATATCTCCTATAATTTTACATACAACTCCTTAATTTATGAGTTATTGTGAAAACTATCTATTTATTTATTTCCACATGTCAAGACTAATTCCTAACATTCCTCCCCTTAGTTCTCATATGGGGTGAGGAACTACACACCTAAATTACCTCCCGTTAAATTTTTCTTCTAGACGTTAGCTTCAACCAATAATGCATCCATTTTTACAACATTAAATTAGAGAGTTTCTTACAATGCCAGAACTTGCTTTATTTGAAAAAAATGCCTTTACAGGATTATTTAAAACTTGACTCAAACAACAATGACACATAAATAACCTTTGTGACAAAAATAAAAATTAAAAATGATCTTAAGACTTGACACTTTCAATTTTTTGATAAATAAAATCAATAAAACTATATGACTAAAATCTAAATACCTTTAAACCCACACATTAAAAGACAAAATGAAAAACAGATAAATAAATATATAAATTTTAATTCAATTATAATACAAATCAAATTCTAATCTAAAAATAAACAATATAAAAATAAAATCTAAGATTTAAATAAAAAATTAAAACTTAAACTAAAAAATATAAAAGGACTACATAAGAGGACCCTAAAAAAAACTTACTAAAACATAAAGACCTTGAATTAAAACTAAAAAATAAATTAAAACTAAACTTAAATGAAAACATAAACCACTTAGTAAAAATTAAAACCATTAAACTTACTAAATTTATTATTATTATTATTATTATTATTATTATTATTATTATTATTATTATTATTATTATTATTATTATTATTATTATAAACCTAATAATGTCACTCATGTTCTAACATACCGAATAAGATAAAACTTAAAATAATTTATACTGAATAAGAAATAAATAATGTTTTAATATAGAATAAATAAAAAATAAATCTAAAAAACAAATGAATAAAAAAATAAACATGGAAAAAAACAAAAACAAACCCTATTCTTTTTATTTATTTTTATTAGTATTTGGAGTGCAAGGATGGAAAATGGAAGAAGCTAAGATGAAGCTCATCAAAAGGAAGCTCTGAGTAAGGGGATCTAGTGAAGGCTAAGTAGCTTGTAAACTAGACAAAAATTGAGGTCGATAAGCTAGAAACACACAACCATGGGCTATTGATGTGTTGGATGATGATGTTGTGGAGAGAGGTGAGGTTACTAAGGTCATCAAATATCTAGATGGGGAGAGATCTACAACTGGATGGTGGAGAGGTCATGTATGTTGTGTGTGGTGAGAGACATGCTTTTTTACACAAAGATTGAGATCCCTATATCTAAAAATAGTTAATGAAATGTTGCTACTAAGTGAGAGATCAATCCATATAGATTGGGTCGAGAAGGATTGAGCTGAGCTAATATGCTTATGATACAACCCTCATATATATATATATATATATATATATATATATATATATATATATATATATATATATGAGGGTTGTATCATAAGCATATTAGCTCAGATCAATCCTTCTCAACTCAATCTATATGGAAAATCTATGGAGAGAGTGGATAAAGTGGAAGAGAGAGAAGATGGATGTTGAATGACAAATTATTGAATGTGGTATACACTACAAGAATTTGTGAAAATGCAAGAAAAAATATAGATGCAATAATAGTAGTTTCACATGGTCCACATTGTAGAGCTATGATATGTAATCCATTAAATGCAATAAAAATGGATGGAGGGCAATCAAACAGGTCCAAGAAATCTACACTAACACTAGATGTGGGTGTTACCACATTTTGGTAAATAGTCAGAGGCTCTAAAATGTGCGTAGGCATGAATAATTTTGTGGATCATAATAACATGTTTATTCAAATGTAAACATTACATATAAATATCCTATTGAAATCCTATAATGATGGTTTTAGGTAAAGATATCGTATCCCTTAAATTTATATTCTATCATATCTCCTATAATTGCACATAAAAATCCTCAATTTATGAGTGTTTGTCAAAACAATTTATTTATTTATTTCTGCATGTCAGGACTAATTCCTAAAAAATGGATTAGCTATAGACATTTTAAGGTTAACTAAAAATACTAAATTTAGTTAAATATCACTTAGTTAGGTTTCATCATGGTGAAATATTTTAGATGAATATGTGTAATTAATTTAATTTTTTTACCCTACTATGGTAAAACCCAATGAGGTTGTTACATTATGGTTTTAGAACTGAGGCTCAAAATCTAGGACTTAATATGTCTACTAATGCAAACTTATTCTCCTATTAACCAGTAAGAACAATGGTGCATTCGAGACTAAAAATTGAGGGTACCTCAAATACCAATCCTCCCATTGATTCAAATCAGTTTATTATTGAGCAAGCTACAAAGTTGGATAAGATCCTCATAACCATGCAAGAAACTAGGGACCAAACTATGGCCCTAGAGCTAGAAGTGCATAGACACATTGAGGATAATGCTTAAGAGGAACCTGAAGAGCATCCTAATGAGCAAGATAATATTCAAGAGCATAGGCATGAGGAAGTACCACAAGATGTAAAACTCAAGTTTCTACATAATTATCACAAGACATGAAAAAGGTGAATCCACCCAAGTTTAATGGAAATATTTTGGGAAATAGAGTTAAAGCATGGTTGATAGAGATGGATAAATATTTAAATATTAAAAATCACTTTGAAATAATCAAATTAGTTTGGGGAGCATATCAGCTTGCTAGTGAAACAACAAATTTGAGGTAAACAAGAAGCTCAAGATGAACCTCAACTCTACCACCACCCACCACCACTTGGGAACATTTTATGAAATTATTTAGGTCATGATGGCTTCCAAACATATATTTTGATCATAAGCTTAATTTTTTTTTAATATTAATTAATGAGACGTTTTAGTGAATGAATAGTTGGAGTAATTCTCCAAGATCCTAAAGTATGTACCTCAATATTAGATGAATGATAGGTTTAGGATCAGGAAGTTTCATATGGGATTAAAACAAAAAATTGGATGTGAGGTGGATGTGAATGAGCCATAAACCATATATTAGTTCTTTGAGAGGGAAATAAAGTAGGAAAAAAAGATAAATATCTTTCCCAAGTTAGAGATAATTTTAAGAAAAAGTTCAGAAGTTCTAAATTAACCTTCAAAAAGAAGAACTAGAAGTAGAGGAGTGGAGAATCCAAGGGCCAATTCAAGAAATATAATGATAAGTTTAGTAGTGTCTTAGGGAATAGGAAACTTGAAAATGATTTTAATAGATATTTCAAGGGAAACCAATAGTATGATAGGAAATGACCATCTAGAGGTTGATTCATTTATGGAGTGACCATTACGATCGAGAGTGTATGAAAGAAAAGTCAAAGAACAAAGGTCCTAATTATGAAAAAGGAACATTTTAGTAGTGGATTCATGTAGTTATTGATAATTGTTAGGATGAGTATCAATCTTCACCAATTGAACTATTAGGTATTTTATTTGATCATCTAGTTTCTATTCTGATTGACATGAGGATACAAAATGTTTTATTACTCCAAAAATTCTTAGTAAGCTGTCTAGAAAAGATGGAGTTATGGAAAATGCATGGTTAGTATAATATGGTAATGATTCAAAGGTAAAGTTTGATAAGTGTTTAATAGAATTTGAGATTAGGTTTCCTGAATTCACTATAGTAGTGGATCTATATACTTCACCATTAGGGTCATATTATGTGATTGTAGGAGTCAATTTGATTTGGAAGCATAAAGTTAAGGTTGACTTCTATCTAAATAAGGTTTAGTGTCAAGATTATTTTATAAATTAGACACAATTTTAAGGTGAGAAAATGGAGTAGAAGCTTAGGCATATTTTTATAATTCAACTCAAGAAAGCTTAGAACTAGGGATACCAAGCATTTATTATTAAGATAAATGATATGGAGTAAACTAAGGAACCACCCATCAAATATTATCCTTTTCTAAGGAACTTTTATGATGTTTTTCTATAGGAATTACTTAGATTACCACCCAAATGTGAGTTTTATTTCTTGATTGGCATCATACCTAGATTAGAACAAAAATTTAAGGAGCTATACATGGTGATAACTATTGAATTATTTGAGTTGAAGTATCAACTTTAGGAATTATTATCAAAAGGTTGGATTCGACCAAGTGTGTCACCATGGGGTGCACTAGTAGTCTTATTCAAGAAGAAGGATGGTACTCTTTACCTTTATATTGATTATAGAATGTTGAACAAGTTGACATTCAAGAACATATATCCATTGCCTCGCATTGATGATCTCTTTGATCATATATGAGGGGAAACAATCCTTTTTAAAATTAACATTAGAGCAGGGTATCATCAATTGAGAATATGAGATGAGGATATTCTAAAAACAATGTTTAAAACTTTATATGAGAACTACGAGTTCATAGTGTTACCTTTTAGGTTAACAAATGATCCTACAACATTTATGAATCTCATGAACAATGTGTTTATGGATTATCTAGACCATTTTTTATTGGTGTTTATGAATGACATCCTCATATATTATAAGGATGAGGAATAACATATTAATAATTTATAAAAAAATTTACAACATTTTTGAATGTAGAGGTTATATGACAAGTTTTCCAAGTGTGCATTTTTATAAAATAAAGTGCAATATCCTAGACATGTTATCTCTATAGATGGAATTTCAGTGGATCTAGTAAAGATAAGAGACATAATTGAATGGCCAATGCCTAAGAATGTTATGAAATATGAATTTTTATGGGATTAATGGGCTCTTATAAGAAATTTGTTATGAATTTATCAAAGATAGATAATCTAGTTACCTCTATTCAATAGAAGAATCAAAGTTTTTTCTAGTTAGATAAGTGTGAGAAAGCCTTTTATGAACTAAAAAGGAGGATTAATTTGGCACCAGTGCTAAGAGTTATTAATCCTAATGGTTAATTCTTAGTGATTATGGATGCATCTCTAGAAGGTTTTGGAGGAGTTCTTATATAGGATGGTTTAATTATAGCTTATGAGTCCAAAAAATTAAAATGATATGAGGTGAATCATGCCCCTCATGATTTTTAAATCTATGCAATAGTACATGCCTTAAAAGTTTTGAGGAATTAACTATTAGGTAAAATAATTGATCTCAAGACTAACAACTTGGGACTCAATTACATATTTTCCCAATTGAACCTAAATGTTTGTAAAAGACATCGATTAGAATTCCTATTTGATTATGATTTTGATATTAACTATATCAAGGGCAAGGAGAATAGAGTCATTGGTGATTTAAGACATTGAAAGTATATAATAGTCATGGATACTATTAAAATTAATTTCCATGATTAGGTAATAAAATTATTTCCATGAGATGAATTTTATGATTAGGTTAAGAAATCATTATCAAAGAATGCTTAGAATACTAGGTATAAAGGATTCAAGATAGAGCGTGATGGTATTTTGAGGTTTAACGATAGGATTTATGTGCTTGATAGAGATAATATGAGGATAATGGTGCTTAAATAATTTCATAATTCCCCATATTTAAGACATATAGGTGTAACCAAGCTCATGGCTGAGATAAGACCACTCTATTTATAGAAAGGGATCAAGAAAGATGTAATGGATTTTATGTCTCATTATTTTGAATGTCAGTGTGTGAAGGTTGAACATGCGCATTTAGTAGGATTATTATATCCACATGGGAAGTGGTAGGTTATTATCATGGCCTTTGTCCAAGGGTTTACATTATCATATAAATAACATGATATGATCTTGGTTGTTGTTGATAAACTAACTAAGGTAGCTCACTTCATACCAAATAACTTGATAGATGATTCACTTATGATTGTGAAGAGGTTATTAAAATAGGTGTACTAATTACATGGATTTTTGGAAAAGATAATTTTATATTAAGATCTAATAATGACTTATAAATTTTGGCTGACTTTGAATTCAGCTCTAGGTATGTAGTTCAATTTCAACACTACTTATCACCTATAAACCAATGGATAGACAAAGAGAGTTAACCAGGTTTTAGAAGATCTAATTAATATGTGTTTCAAGGATCAATAATATAATTAGGAGTACCTTCCATTGGTTGAATTATCTTACAACAACTCATACCAATCAACATTGAAAATGGCTCTATTTGAGGCATTATATGGAAGGAGGTGTATAACACCACTTAGTTGGGAAAAGTTATAGGATAAGGTAGTATTTGGACCTAAGATGCTTATGGAAGTAGAAGAACAAGTTAGGATAATTAGGTAGAGGTTGGTTGAGGCCAATGATAGACATAAAAGTTATGCTAATCCGAAGAGAAAAATAAGGAAATTTTCTATATGTGATAAATTATTTTTGTGGGTTAAACCATAGAAAAGCTCAATTAAATTCAATATGTCAATAAAAATTTCACCTATACATGTGGGACATTTTAAGGTTTTGGAAGTGGTCAATCCTATATTATATAGGCTTGCATTTCCACTAGCTCTATCTCTTTTAGATAATGTCTTCCATGTGTCTTATATTAAAAAGTATGTTTTTGGTCCTTCACATATGTTAGATTGGAGTGATTTGTAGGTTATGGATCCTAAGGTGGTCATGATAGAACCAATCAAAATAATTGATACTCGTAAACTCATTTTGCATAATAGATAAGTGTCATAGTGAAAGGTCCAATGGGACCAATATTCTAAAGATAGTGCCACTTGGGAGGATTATGATGAGTTTTAAAGAATATTTCCACATTTGTAAGGGATCAAACAAAATTTTGAATTTGAATAAGGAATACTTTGTTCACATTTATATTACCCTTTATTGTACACCCTTTGCATATTTGAAATCTAGAGTGATCTTTGAACATCTTTTCAAGTCAATAATTTAAACACAATTATAATGAAATTTACCTTGAATCATTTATGATCCATTCAACACTTTGATCTTAGTTATAATGACTACATTTGAAACTTCATCATAATTAATTGACCTAGTATCTAAATGAAATATTATTGTAGTCTTATCGACCAATCTCCTAGCTTGATTCCATACAAAATAGTATTTGATCCAAAGATTAACAATGGGATTATTAAAATCCTTATTTATTGTCTTGTATGATTTATCTGATATGAATGCTATTTCATGTGCAACATACACTTATTATTTGTTGATTATATCAGCCTTCATGAGTTTTCCTTTATACATCTTAGGGTGGAAAACTTTTATGTAGCTATATCTAGTATCAAGCATCTTGTTGTGACTATCCAATTAGACCATCATCTATAACCTTGTCTTCAAGTGTGGGACTTAGCTTCAAGATATGACCTGTGAATCATGAATAATGATTCTTCATAACATCATTATAATGTACAATATATATTATATGATTCCTCATGGACTTTCTTTCTATACAAATGTAAAATATGAAGAATTAAATAGTGATATCAAATCCTCTATTCTATTTAATTTTCAAAACATCACTTGATCCCATATTCAATAATAATATTCATGCCCTATACTATAAGTTTTATCCTTGAATTTATATCCATTTTTAACATGCTTTAAATGATGATAAGAATATTTCAATGACATAATAGGAAAAAACAAATTTGAAATATTCTCATATATTGGGTTGAAATCGAAATGCTCACCTTATTCTATCAAAAGAGAAATTATTGAGATATCCTCAACACCTCCAACTTTGTGACTCAAAACTATAGAATTAGCAATGACCAAAATATTATCTTCAAATACATATCCATCCATAATGTTACTCTAAAAACTACTAAATATCTCACCATTTAGAAGCTCAAAGGATAGTGTAAGATTTTATGCAGCTTTCTTCAATTTGAACTCTTCACATCTAACAAGTGAAACATTAAAAAAACCAATCCTTGTCCATTAGGATATGGAATCAGTGTCCATTTTGAAAATAAATTACCATCCCTATCATTACAACAATTTAATTACCCATGAGAGTGCAATTGAGGGTGTTGTTATAAAATGTAAAATTTCATGACAATAATTGGATTCCACTGTAGGACCACATTTCCAAAGGGAATGTAAGATAACTCCATAATTTCATATAAATGGTATATTATTATCAAAAATTCATAAAAAAAATTATGTAACTCATATTTACATGTCCTAATCTATCTAACTGATAGCTAGTTCACCTATCTTGATAGTATCAAAAATGAACATGTGTTTTCAAGAAAGATCGCCTATTTATAATATTTTGCATTTCTTGATCTAAATAATTGATAAGTAATTTTACACTCTCAATGATATGAGAAATGAACATGCACTACTAGGCTAGATCTATTACTCTAAAAATTCTACATGTTTAACACATGCTCACTTGTAGAGATTCATGAAAAACTTGTTTTTTCAATCACTTGAGAAATAAAAATTCATATCAACATTTTCATTATTAAAAAAAATTATTATGAATAAATTTTCAAATGTTTGTCTTGGATACTCACTTGGATAAAATTATTCAAAATATCTATTATGCATGTCATTCTAAAAGTTGAAGAAACTTTGCACAATAAAATTGACATGGGGTCAAATATGTCCAATTAATTTGGATTCAATGAAAGTATTTAAACAAATATAAATTCAAACATTAATCCATAAAACAATAATCATACATCCCCTAAAATGTTATTCTTTATTGCACTCTAAAATAATGGTTATTTCGACATCTTTGTGAATGATATGTTTTTCTACTGAGACTTTCAAGGTAGGGAATATAACTAGAAGAATGTGTAATAAAAATAAAAAATATTTGGAGAGGAAGGAAAAATATAAAAAATATTGCATTTATTTAAAAATAACACATGCACACCAAAATAGAATAGGAAAAGGAAACAAGCTAAAATAGGGAAAGTAAAGTTATTTATAGGGAGCAAAGGAAAATGAAAAGACTATACATAATTATTAACTATCTAGGATTACCTTCTATTTAATAATAATGGATTTTACTTATGAGGATAAAAAATATTAAATAATAGTGACCAAGTAGGTGGGAATAAAATTAACTTACAATCACCGTGCATACTTAGATAGTCATGAATAGATAGATCAATAGTGTCTTCAAGTTTTAGAATGGAATCATTATGAACTTTTGAATCTTTTGTGAGAATTTTTGAGTATTATTAAACATATTCAATGCATTCTTAAATGGTTTTAAATTCACTTATACCAAATATAGGATATGGATTAAAGATAATTGTGTTGCATGTTTATTCCTAAACTAGAAAAATAATAGGGATATGTTATAGAATGAACTGAATGAATATATCCTTTACCACATTTTTTATTAATACAAAAATGAATGAGTCATAATTATCATCATCATCTTTGTCAATTCCTTCTTCCTTAACAATTTCTATTTCACTTTAAATGAAAATTGGGCACCATTCATTTTGCTCCATGTTCACATCTTCTTTGATTTCAATCTTGGCATAACTATGATCTTTAATCTGTGCAGGATTAACTACTTTAAATTTAAATACTTTAGATAACTCTTCTACAATTAGACATGAAAATGAATTTTCAAGAGAATCTTCACTTTTGACTACTTGCTCTTCCATTAGGATACAAGAGAAATTTTCTTCTTTACACAAAACTAGTTTCATACTATTCACCTTAAGAAATTATAAAATCACACTCTACATTATTAATCATTTCTATTTGTGGTTCAATCAATTGTTTTTTATATAACCTATTTTATTCTAGGACCACAAGGTTTGAGAAATATTTTTAAATAGGAAAATATTTCTCTTTTTTGCTAAGGGGGAAGCCAAATTATTTGTATATTATTTGATCAATCATTGGTTCTTATAAATATTCAGCTTCTTCTAAAATTATGAAATAGAACAAATCATATATGATAGGAATTATTTTTTATTTTTCTCTGTTAGATTTCTAACATGTTTGATCATGAATTTACCTTTGGAATCTCTTTTATGAATGTTGAGGACTCTTGATTATATTAGGTTCCACATCTTCATTACAACTAATGGTAGTTTTATCATCTTTTGAAGCTTATTTCTTCAACATTCTAGATATAATCATGTCATATTAAATTTTTATAGATTACTATTTCATGTCTTCCAAGTCATTTACCTTTTTCCTCATCAAGATGGATTTTATATCTAGGTGTAGAGAACCAATGAAGACATAGAGATGGTTTTTAGGACTTGATTGATCCACCTGAGGAATTAGTCTCAAAAATTTGTTGAAGGATGCTATGAACTCTCTTATATACTCTTCTTGATTTTGGATTTGAAATAAATATGAAAACTTTGCACATACATCCATAGATGGTTAAATTCTATTCAGGAACTTGTTATTTAAGGAGTCTTAATTCACAATACTTCCATCTTGTAGGTGATAGAACCACTTATCAATAAGTCCTATGAGAGTTTCAAAAAACATTATCACCACATCTTCATGCATAAATCCTAAAATTATGAAGGACTCTATGAAATCTAATGTATTATTATCTACATCTTGACAATTATCACTAGAAATCTTTGAAAATATCTTCCTTAGGCCTAAAGTTAATTCATTATATAGAGGTAAAGCTAACATACCAAAATGTTTTCCCCATAGGACACAGAGATCAATGGGGTTAGGTTGGACCAATTAAATTTATTCAATAAAAAGTATCTAGGAAGGCACTAGGTAATTAATCTCAATGGAGTCCCTAAGCTCCATTCCAAGGGAGGTTACTTGAAATGTCTAAAAATCATGTGCATAAAGCACCTCGATCCCTAGTGGAGTCACCTAAAATTGTTGGCTTAATTTTTTTAGGGGAATAAATGTGGACTTTAAATAAATTACATGGGGAAAAATTCCCTTCATCAATAAAAAATGTGGGGATAAAGTCCCTCTCCTATTATCAATTGGAGATACATTTATTGAAAACTAAAGAGGGAAAGCAAGAAAAGATCTATTCATAACTATTTATAACAAAACTTTTTTCTACATGGGTTTCATACTTTGAACCAAAAATTTTAGAAATGGAAATGAGGGGAATAATTGAAAGGAGGGAAAAAAGAGAAAAAAATTAAGAAGGGATAATGGGATGATTCTAGTAAAATAAAAATAGAGATTTACTAAAATGACCCCAGAGAAGAAGGATAATTCTAGGTAGCTAAACACAAAGACTCACCAAAATAATCCAAGATTTTAGATTGTAATACATGAAACCATTATAATATAAATGGGATTGGAAATAAATATTCTAGGCACAAGAACATGATACATACACCAAGTATATTGGATAACATTAGAAATAAATATATACTCCTAACAAGAGGTCATAACCAAACTTAAAAGAACATCAAAAGGTCACTTTGAATTTAAAGAATAAGCAAAAATCCTACTTTGGTGATATAAAACTCACTATATTGACCATTTACCTTAGATAAATTGATTCCCAACCCTCATATATAAAAAATAAATAAAACATTAGAACTGAAGGAAGTCTATAATTTCAAGAAAATCTCAAAATAAATTCTTAAGAAAATATGATTTGGGAATCCTCCATCACAATTTTTTAGGTTGGATGGAAATGGATTAAGGCCTAAAGTGAAACCAAAGTTATATTTTATATGTTTATATAAACCTATCTATCAATAAAGTAATGCCTGAGCATTCCCTTAACTATTTTATGAAAATTTATAAGTACCTTCTACAAGTTCTACACACTTAAGTCAAATGTAAGCTCAATCATGGATTCAAAGGGAAACAAAAGAAATAAATAAATTTTCACACAAGATGATATATTAAAGGATATAGATACTAATATGTTATATTCTAAATAAGTCTTAAGATTTTATTTATCTTTTGGTTCTTTTGAAGAAGTTCTCACCATTTAACTACTTATTTGATAATGAAAGTCTACATTATGGCTTCTAAAAATTAGGAAATGTTTTCTATGTATAATTTACATTTTTTTAAACCAGCATGCCTCTTTTAATATAATAAAAATGAAACTCTACATCACAAAAAACTCTAAAACTATCATCCCTCTATTGAACCCAATCCAATCTTAATATTTATATAGCCTTGATAATAACATGTTTATTTATATTTAGGAATATTTCACAGTTGTTCACATTCAAAGGAGTTGGTCCCATTACATTACATAAGTTTTTTCGTACTTATTTTATTTTTTTGGGTGATAACCATTTCCTAAAAAAAATACATGCACATACATCTCTCAGATTCTTAGTCTTAGAGTTGGTTTTCCTATATTACTAGTTGGCTTTCCCATAGTCCTTTGGTCAAACATGTAAGAATTAATCTAATTTTGAATCACTTTAAAATGAATCAATTTTTTGTGAATTTTTTGTAGATATAGGATGTGTCATATTTATTAGATCTCCAAAAGCCTTGAATCAATGAGGAGGCACCACATGTCTTCATACTCCTAGAGGTGTTAGAGTTGTCAGATCCTTAATAGGCCTAAACTAATGAGGATGTGCCAAGTTTCTCCATACACCTAGAGGTGTCAGCATTATCATATCCCTAAGATGCCTAAACAAATGAGGAAGTACCATGTGTCTCCATACTCATGAAGGTGTAAGATTTTTTATATCCTTAGGAGGTTTAAACTAATGAGGATATGCCATGTGTCTCTATACACTTGGATATGTTAGATTTGCTAGAGCCCTAGGAGACCTGAATCAATTATGAGGTGCCACATTTATCCATGAATCTAGAGGTGTTAGATTTTTTAAATCCCTATAAGTCCTAAGGGATTTAGAAAAGTAATGGGTTAGACCCCAACCTAATCATAGAGTGCCACACATACTCTGTGCACTTAATTGGCCAACTCATACAAGCATGACTATCAAAATAAAGGGATATCCACTACACCTAGTTGGTTTAGTACTCAGTGAGATCACCACTCTCTAATTGACATGTGTCTAACCTTGATAAGGTTCATAGTGCCATAAGGGATATAATAGGAATGTGCCTGTTATACTTCTCACTTTTATTAGCTTGATGTATGTAAATCATGATCTAGCATCTGAAAGAGCCCTATCACCACCAACTAATCTAAAAGGGATGGTTTTCAAAATTTTATATTAATGATAAATTAGGAAATGGATAAATTAAAATAAAGCCCATCAACTTGGAGTTTAAATCACATGTCATGAGCTTCCATGACCATAAATTTATAAAATATCATGTAACTCTATAAGGTCTTATATGGATTAAGTACATTATTATATATATTCTATGCATCCAAACCATTCTAAGATTTTTACCTTGATTTCCCTCTAGAACCTAGAATATGCCCCTAAAAAACTTTTGTACATAAATAAGAAACAATTTAGGTATAACCACCTCAACTTTGAAACCCAAATGAGAGAAAGAGTTATAGTACACCAAATTCCTATAGGGAATCAAAATATGCAATAATTTAAATGAGATCTTCAAAATCATTCAATACTTATGACTTCCCAATAATGATGATGAATGAAAGAATGATGATTTGGAGTTCACCACTAAATTGATATCCATTAGGATTTTAGGCCTACACAAATCAATTTCTAAGCTAAAAGTATTATCATGTGTAGAATTCCTTCATAACCTATTGATCTCTTCTAAGTGCAGTATGGATATTATGTACTCACCAAGCACCAACTTTAAAATTGTAGATATCTTTGGGTTTGCATTTAAAAATACTAAAACCTGCTAGAATACATAGTCACCTATAACAAGGATCTCATATATGCTTCAATAAAGACCCATAATATCCATGAGTTCCTCAAGGATTGGATTGAGGACAAAAATAGGTGGGTTAAAAAGGAAGATATTAATGCATAAACATTTAATACACTATAAGAGGGAGTGTACACTAATATTCCATTATTGAATCAATTGAATGGGGTAAGCAAAATGATACACATCAATAAGTTTTGAGTTCCCTTCCTTAGCATCATTATGAAGGTAGAGGAATTACTAGATTTGGGGAGCATCATCATGTTCAATGTCACTTGACAATTGAATAAAGACCACACCAGAGGTAATTTATACATAATGTCCTACATCATTGATGTTATCTACACCATCCTAGACTTAAATCACATAATGTTACCTACATGGGTCCCAATAGGGTTTTTGGTGCATGTAGTGTTTTAACAACTCTACATTCACTACTTATAGAAACACATATGGTACATTTGTGACCACTTATACCCCATTGTGTATGCCCTAGGAATGATACACTAATGTTAAGGCTCTTGAAAGAGATAAGATCTTCACTTCAACCCATTAGAGATTACTAGTAGTAAGTAGACCATACCATAATCAATGTGGAAGGTATTATAATTCCCCCTCTCTTACTACCTTACAGAGTCCTAGACCACCTAGTATATAAATAAATATCCTAAACATTGGCCAATGGCATCTTGAGTTTATACATTGGTAGAAGACAATATCCCTACCCAACACTCCCCATGGTCATTGTTCACCATGAATAAAAAATAATATAGGTGTTATAAGTAATGGACCATTATAAAGACTTATTCAACCTAGGTAGGGCTGAAGATAGATAGTGGAATCTATAAGTTATGGTTCATGCTCAAGTGGAGAGATAATAGGCATGCCTCAACATAACATATCATCATGAGGGCCATGAATATGAACAAATTCACCTCAAATTTATAAATGATGTAGAGTTAATTATGAATTTAGAGGCTGCTACCTATTAGAAGGCCCAAAATCAAGCTCAACTTGTGATCAATGAACATCCAATTCCCCCATAGCTACCTATAGTGTAGCCAATACTTCCATTTAAATATATAAAATGACTAGTTGATGAGGGATCAATGAATATAAAAATGATCTCCCAATAAATCTCCATTAGCCTCTATGTTTTTTATACTCGTATCAATTCCTCAAGAAAGCTAGCCCCAAGTTGTTTGTGCCTTGCACTTTGAGAGTAGTTTAAAATATAGTCCCATTAGGGGATAACTTGTTTCTTCCCTTGAGGTTCCCTCCCAAACAACTAATGTCTCCTAGGTACCCTTCACAACTCCCTTATGTTTCTCCATTCTGCCACAACTCACCCATGTCATGCTTCCCTTTTCCCCTATGGTAACAAGTGTCTACCTTCTTTTTTTGTGGCTTCAACCATGTTTGGTATTCCCAGTGCCTAAGTTACTCTTGTGTATAATGAAACATAATTTTGGCCTTATTTGACCCCACTGACATGGTATGAAACTTTAGTGACTCTCAACCCATCTGTGTAGATTAGGTCAAATCTTGGTCTATCTCAAATTATTTTTTATCCTACATTATTAATACACCATATAGTCATAATCACCCCATCACCATCATTTCTTCATAATATAGTGGATTTTGTGACTACTAGCTCATTTAATATTTTAACTTCCAATGTTTAAATGATTACAAAAATGATTGAAATGCCTAATCAAGAACATTGTGAGACTCTATGTTTGAGTTTAGTGAAACCACAAATAAGACCTAAGTATAAGGATCCTAAGTAGCCAAGGCTAATTATAACTCAACCACCCATGTAGCCTCTAATTAAATATGCATATCCTTATTGGTCCCCTATCAATCACACTAGGTTCTTAAGGATTTAGATTTAACCAACCAATATCCTCTTTCATTTTGAAAACATAACTCCCAAGTGTAATTGGTCCCTATGTATTCATGATCATATACTAATTAAGGTCTTACATGTTCTCTTTGGATCCTCATTTAGTATCTCCTCCCTTCACTCCCATCATACCTCCCCCACTATTCATTCCATTTTTCCCTTCACCTTCATTCCTAGATAATGACACTATTTATACTCAATGTGAAATTTATCCTCCACATATGACTACACCTTCCAATTTATTTTCCAACACCCCTATTACCTCATCTTCTACCAATTTGGGGACCATGGTTGGGTAAGGATGGATGCGACCTATTGAAGCTTTATGTTCACAAAGACTAGAAATGGTATATCATGAGGACCTAGACATATAATTTTAATTTTATAGAGACTTAGGTATAATTAATAGGGTGCACACATAAAATTTCACATAGGATGGGAAACCTATCATTTAGAGGATAAATCATGACCTATTATCTCTCACAAATATTATGACTAATGTAGGAGATGAGAGTATTATATAGAACCTATTATATGTGATCAAGGCCACCAATGAGTTCACTAGTAAATTACTAGAAGACCTTAGGGACCAAGTTAAGACTCTAGAGTCCTAGGTGAGGATCTCATTTACAGTTGGTTTGATTAGTAAAATTGAGAAGGGTATGGTAAAATTATTCATAACTCTTAATAAGGTGACTAAATTTATTTTAATGTGTGAAGTTATCTTTTAAAGAGAATAATATTATATAGAGATAATCATCAAAGTGTACAATAAGTGATCAAATATGGTGGTGGTTATCAGTAAAGAGATGATCCTAGAGATCAAACTTATGCCCCTAACTGATATGAATTTATATCAAACCTTCATGATAACTAGGAGGACTTAACTTAAATATTGGTTGAAGGATATAAAGGCCACAATCAAGCCTTTATAGAAGAGTAAGGACTACATGTTCACATACTTCAAAAAGTTCATCATCGTTCTTCAACCTAGATGGATCATTACTCAAATTTAAAGAGTTTGAGCTCCATATCAAAAACTTTAAGGTAATAATGAAGAGAAATGTGGAAAAATAAAACTTGGATGGAGCCAAATTGATCCTATAGATCACCACATAATCTAACACTAGCAATATCTAGGTCAATGAGATGAAATTCTTATTGGGAGCCTCCCTTAAAGTTCATGATAACTAGTTAACTTAGGCAAATGTGATATTCCAAGAGCCACGTGTCAATTTTACAAAGATATATTGGTATGTAAAATTGGTGGCATAGGTGTTGGTATCTCAATAATATGTACCAAAGTAGTTAGGAAGTGGTTTGCTACCAAGATAGACATGAAGACCCTTGTGGTATCAACTAGGGGGTGTGTTGTCAAGACCCTAGACCCTTTATCTCTTCCTTGTATTTTTCTATGGGTGCCATTATAATGATTAAGTTTGTAACTATTTTGGGCCATGATATCTTGGAGAGGGATCCCATTCTATTTGGATATGATCCCATATCATTTCTTGTATATGCTTCTGTGAAACTTGTTGTAAAGGTATTAATTCTTGTAAAATAACAATGTGAAGATTAATACATTTTTTTTTCATATATAAATGTTTAATTTTCATGAATGCCCTCCAATATTCTATAATTTAATGTGTTATATTGATAATAGGATCTATAGTAAATTCCTTTATAAAATTTATGTGATAGTTAGGATGGGTGGCATGATATTCTAATTAGTTTCTTTCCTTTTTCATTTAATTTAGATCCATGTGACTTTATGTGCATCTAGAAACAATTAGTAGGTGTTTATTATTAAAATATTTATTGAAATTCATAATATATATTTTCCCTTGACTTGTTTCCCTATGTAGTTAAATTATGAGCTAATGTGAAGCTTGGGATATAGTGGTAAAACTGTAACTAAGGACATATTTTGGGCTCAAACATTAATGTTCTCCAGCTTTCTTATAAACCTTCCTTTTTATGTTTTACCCTATAGACACTAAAAATACACACACCATGATTTTGAATGTCAAAATACCCCTTAGTATCCATATGACCCCCTTGGGACCATTAAACCCTCTAACCCTAACCCAACCTAACCTATATTTAGTTTAATTAAACTGGCTTAGCCTAACCTTTTACCCATTTTAACCCTTTAACCTTGACTACTGATAATTAGTTAACTACCTATGGTCACCTTGACTATTGATGGTTAGGGTGCACCTCATTAATAACTAGAATAAAAACACCTACCTTGTTTTTTTAAAATAACTCATCTAAATATTATTATGATCCATTGCATGTGAGAGTTAAATTTAGGAGGCCTAGTTCATGTGTTGTTGCAACTCTTGCCTTACCTATAAGATAGAAGAACAAAGAGGTGAAATTCATTGGTGATCATTATCAAGAGATTATGCATCCAAGAATTTATTTTTTTAGGTCAATCATTATAAATAATATAGTGAACTAGCTAACACATTAGAGAGTTTATTTTCCATTACCTCTCCACCAAGTTCTTATGTACCATTACTCTATCGATAACACTTTAGATTCCACTAATAGGTCAACTACCTCAACTACCTATGCAATTGACTTCTAATAAGACATGTACTTATTTATCATTATTTATTTACTTTATTTCTATTTCACAATCAACCTAGGTTTTACCCATCTCTCAAAATCCATCTTTTGGATCTTTTCCATCAACCTTTTTACCAACCTAGATCCTTAAATAGTAACTATCAATGATTGACTCAATTGCTAATGGTATGTCCAACTATCAATGGTTAACCCAACTGTCAACAGTCACCTTAACCACCGATGGTCCTTATGGTAGTGAAAACCAACAAGTTTATTTCACCTACCTACCCCTAACCAAACATAATTTTCTATGTTCCTATATGTTCACAAACCCCTCTTAGATTTTTTGAAGTAGACCTTAAACATCTAGCAATAGTATTAATTAGTTTATCACTAATTTAATCATTTCTAATCTATCTTCTTAGTAAGAATTATTGTGTTAAATTTTATTACCTTTTCTTATTGATGTAAGTACTTTACTTTCTTCTTTATAAACTTAATTATTTAAAGTGTTTGGATTGATAGACCCTAAAGAAGTTCTTGCTTCTAGGATCTAGCTATCACTAGGCAATCCACTCAATTATCTATCTAACAAATAAGTTTGCTTTAGTGATTTATTATCTATAGGTCATCCTCCCAAGCTAAAGAAGAGATCTTCACAATCTTCTGATTCAATGTGTGCACTATTAATTAGTTTTTTCAACCATACCCATACTTAATTTCTTCTTTTCCCTTTTTTGATAATAATAAAAAAAAATTCATTGAAACATTCTAGCATGCCCGGTGGGACCTTTATATCCTTATTTGGGTTCTTGTTTTCTTGCATTCTCTCTCTATTCTATGCTCATTAACAAAATCAAAAGTTTCTTTTAGGCTTAAAATTAAGTGCATACATTGATTGCTTGAAAGTTTAGTTCACATAGCTTAACTCAAGGGGAAAGTAATCTATCATAGCTTCACTCTTTGGTGCACACACTAAACCAAACAACTTTCATCAATCAAACATTAAAAAAACTTGAGACAAGGCCTAACTAGGATTTCATCACCTAGTGATAACCTTACCCTTTTTTGGAAATACCACTTGGAGGTGATTACCAAAGGGAGAAACAACTCAGCTCTCTGGTTGAGTATAATCTATAGATATCAATATATATTGGCTAAGCACCCAACACCCTTATCACTATGGTGTGTGAAGTGAGGGGGTAGGACCCAATACCAATTCATATATTGATTCTAATACAGATTCTTTTTGAGAGCCTAAACACAACCTAAAACCAACCTTAGATGTTATCTCTAGTTCTCATTCTACAAACCAATTTCAGTCACACATCTTCTTAAGGCATAAGCCAAAAGCAAGATTAATTAAAACTCTAGGGCTTAACGTATCATCTAGAGTGTGATTTAATTTCTTTAATCATTTCTTGTCTTCTCTTTATTTGAGTAATGAGGCTATTTTGGCTTTTATCTCCTTTATCTCATATGGTTCTCACTTGCTAATAGTGAAGAGACCTTGCAGAGTAAAACCCATCACCAAGCCAACCTACCTCTTATACCTCTTCATCCCTCAACTACATTTTTGAACCAACAAATTCTCTTCATCCCTTGATAAGTATTAGCTTCCCTTAAGAGGTTACTCAAAAATATTTGGATTTTTTTACTTTCCTAAATAACAATCCCATAGCCTTGTAACATTATCTTACAACCATGTCTTACCATATCCTAACCTCAATCCCACCCATAGATTTTCCTTATGGCATGCCTCTCTAGTTCATAGTGAGTACCTCCATTTCCATGGTTACAACTCAATTTTTAACTACCCAAGCCTCCTCATTAAATAACAACCCCTTCAATACTACCATATAAAACCAAGCAACCTAAAATATCATTGCCCTTATACCTTTCATTCCTACCAACCACTCCTCCATAATAGGAGTGCCTACCTCTAGTACCACCAACCTTCTTTCAGATACCTCAAATACATTAACCACTACTCTAATTCAAATCATTTTAGCATCTATACCTACTAAATTACCAATGATTAGTACAAGGGTACCCATCCTTCCATCGACCAACCCAACTACCACTCCTATCCAACAAGCACCCCTTGCACCAACCTTTGGCTATATACCTAATCTATAAGTGCATATACCCACTACCTAACCACCTACATCTAAATACCCTTATTTATCTTGTACCCAACCATTGACATCCACTTACCAATATGTGTGAGCCTCCCAACCTTCTACCCACTATCAACATGTCTCCTAACCATTGTAGTAGTATGCATCTTACAACATTTTACGCACTCAACCTCAAGATGACCTAATGAAGATGCCTATGGATAATATAACCACCTTAGAGTCATCTATTTTGGGTGATCACAACATATTATCATATGACCAAATATGTAATGAGCCCATCTATCCATTTATACCTATTAGACCATATCCTCCCCAATGGGAACTTCCTAAGTTCTCTAAATTTCAAAGTAAGGAAGATCCCCAATATAATCTTAGGTAATTTAAGAATTTTTGATATCTCATCACCTATGATTATTCCCTCCTTATCCACCTTCCCCATGTCCCTAGCTATTCTAACATTGGATTAGTATAATGTCAAACCCAAGCACTACCTTTTCTCTTTCACCCAACTAGCTCAAACCTTCTTGGACCATTTTTTGATCAATATTTACAATAAATTTTCTATCAACAACCTCTACTCTATCTATAAGTTTGAGGCTGAGTCCATTTTTGATTTTGTGTCTCATTGGAGGAGCCTAATTAACCAAATTTCCTTTTCCTTATCTCAACCTGAACTCATAGATCTTTTTGCTTAGGCATGTGCCAAACATATCTCCTTTATGATACATATCCAAAGATTTTGAACCTTTGATGAATATTTTTCCATGGCATAAAATTTATAGAATCAAGCCATTGATGAAGGAAACATAAATCTCAAAAACAAGAATTCAACCTACAAAACCAATGAGATGTCTTCCTCTAAGTCAAATAACTAGCCCAATACTAATACCAATATTAAAGGAACCATGAATGTAGTTATCTTAAAATCCACTCCTCTAACTTATATAAGCCAATATAAATCCTCTAGTTCCTCAAAGAGAAACATGAGGGGCAAAACTTAGAATAACCAAAAGTAATTAACTGCACTCAAAGAATCATATGCATCCATCTTACAAAAGTTATTGAAATAAAACATCATTCAACTTCCTCCTATCAATCCACCCAAAAAATTTGACTCTTCTCACCCTACACCTAGTTGGTACAATAAAAATGATCTATGTGCCTTTAATTAGGTTACAAGACATGATGTTAGTAGGTGCAACACCTTCAAGAGCCTTATCTAATCCCTCATTGACAAGGGGAAACTTACATTAGACAACCCTAATGCACCATCAAACCAAGCCATTAATATATTCAAGCAACCTTTCTTGAACCATGATCCTACTAAGAATGAAAGAATTTTTTTTGAGTGTTCTCATGATAACCATACAATTAACATGGTCTTCAATGTGCTCATTACCCATCCACCTATTTTTCAGTCTTCTGATCCTCCACTTACTCCATATATTAAGATCATAGACTTACATTCCCTTCATTTAGACACTCAAACTAAGGAAATACCATCCTCTTTCCCTCCAATTATTAAGGTAGTTGAGCCATTACCCTCCCTTCCAACTAATATACTAGAACAACCAACCATCATTACCTCACCTTCACCTTTAACTACCAAGAAAACCACTCCCCTTTCAGAAATCATTCTCAAGCAGGAAACCCCCATGTCTACTCCTCCAATAGAGGAATCACCTATCTGAACCTCACATCCTTTGATTGAGGAAGAGGATGAGGTTACCACCCATATGTCTCCACCTAGGGGCTTATCTTTAATGTGCACTATTTAAGGAATCAAACCAACCTACAACCATTCTTTAGGCTAGTGCAAAATTTTAAATTTATCTCCAACCCTAACATGTATCAAGCCATCTTGTATTAGCAATAAAGGATACCTTATATCAATAATAAATACCCTCCAACCATACCTTTAGCAAACAAACCCACCACTTCTACTATTTAAACTCCTACCCTATTAACCAAACCAATAACAACTTTTACCAATCCAACAATCCTTCAACCATCTAAGACACCTAAATACCAAGTGACCAAATCATCTTCTCAAGCCAAAATAAACAAACCAATTAGGAACCTTGGAACCTTCCCCACACCAAACCTTAGTCACCCCTTGGTGAAGGTGGATCTTGCCTCACCAGAACCTGTAGCCAAATGCTAGACCAAAACAACCAAAGAGGTAAAACTACTCAAAGTCTAGAAGGCCTAAGTTTTGCCTCCCTCAACTTTACCCTCCATTCTAGGGCCTCACCCTCTAACTTGAGAGTAGGAAGCAAATCACCTCTACCAAAACCCCACCACTTTTTTTGGTTACACCTTCATAGTTGCTCTTTGATGCACCTCTTTTCACCATGCCAACAATATCTAAGCCACCCACCTTATGATATTTTACCTCTAGCTCATCAAACTCCTTACCTAAATTTAATCTATCAACCAATCATACCACCCTACCCAAAACACCTACCACCAATCCTATCTCCAAACAAACTCCTACTTTAACCACCAAATAAAATACCACCACACCCCTACCACCTTTAATTGAATCCTACTTGACTATACTTTATAGGTTATTGTAGACTTATTATCTAGCCTTACCTCTCATCAAAACCTTTGACCTTCTTACTTTCAAACCCATCTAATACAATGACCACCCTATGTATTCTTATCATAAGACACCCGACCATGATATAGAGAACTACAAATCTCTCCAAACTATTATTCACTAGCTTTACAACAAATATAATCTATTCATAGATGAACCTCCTATGAGACCCATACCAATCTAACCAAAAACCATACCTACCCAATGCTCACCCACTCCTCCACTCTCACCTAAGAGTGAAAACAAGTCTGACCAATCTTCTAGCTCAACCTTTCCTTCTATCCATATTATCAATGTGGTCACAAGATCATAATAAAAGGATAAGGGGAAGGCTAAGGTGTCCATTCCATGGATATATCCATATTTAAACTCCCAACCAACCTAGACCTATCCATATCCATCTTCCACCAAACTCAAGGTGTCTATTTTAGGTGCCTCTCAATATAACCCCTCAAAATCCATCAAGAGAGTTATCCTCAAGTAACTTCACTAGACCTTTACAAAGATGAGCTTTTATGTGTTGATCTCTACCTATCCCCATCATTTCCAAGAATTAATAAAGGCTTTGAAATTTATTGAGGACCAAACTAAAGACCCTCAACCTCTAGCAGCCTATGTTGACACCTTTAAGATTTCTAACCTTGTTACCTTAAACAATTCAAATATACCTTCCATACACCCCAAGGACCCAAATACCACTCTCTTTATTATTTATTACATCAACCAAACTTGTATCAAACATCATTATTAATGGGGGAGCTAGCATTAACATCATCTCCTCACATGCCTACAACCAACTCAACTTTCCAAACAATGTCATGTTTGAATCCTTGGTTGTCATTCATTCCTTCAACGATACCATGGACACTACCTTGGGAATTATTTTCCTTCATATCTGTTTAGGACTCCTCATTCTCCCTAAATTTTTCTATGTTTTTTAATGTGAATTCTTATACAAATTCTTGTTGGGATGACCTTGGATTCACTCTATGAGTTACATCCCCTCCACCCTTTACCATTGTTTTAAGTTTGAGCATGAATGCTAGGTCATCACCATCCAAGCTAACCCAAGTCCTTTATCAACTATAATATGACCTATCGACCCAAATATGTCCTCATATCCCCATCCAACACACCCTTAATAAGTAAAACCCAACCTCTTACCACCAAATCATATATCATATCTCCTACTATTGATGAGGCATCAACTAGTTCCTCTATCCCTTCAAACCAAATCCCCATCATAGACCCTTTCGAATCAAAATTCCATTGCCTTTTGATGGGTGAGTATCACCTTCTCTCCCTTGATGATTTCCCTACTCCTCACGAGTATGGCCAACTCACTAACTAGCTAAGCTATGATCCCAATGTTAAAAAATTCATTCCCTTTAGACCTCCCCACTATTAGACCCATTTTGTATATGGAAGACTCTATAAATCTCTTGGTAATTCTACCACCTCTCTTCCACCTCAGCCATGTACTACTAGTTATCCTACCTAGATAAATTGAGCTTCACCAAGACATACCTCCATCAGTGTGCTTGAAAAGGCTTTAGTTTTGGGTGGTATTAACATGGCCCATATGAATTGGTCACCATCAAAACTAGGAAGCCACATGATAAGCATGGATTAGGTTTCATATTACCTAATAAGAAGAAATCTAAACAATCCACCACTACCATTTTTGAAGAATATGCCCCTTCCTCACCTACCTCACCTCTAGTTGTGTGTGAGGATGATGACATCATCCCACCTAACACTATTTTCATAAATATGATCAACCTTAGACCCCTCACTTATCATAAGGAGGGGGAAACCATAACCATCTCTTTGACCCATCTTGAGATTATATGAGAAGACTCTGCTACCATAACACTATTTAGTGTTAGGATGATGATTCTATTCTCACCTACCTTAGTGTCCTAGATTCTTCCATCCATAAATCCCTTCCTCTTGAGACCTTGACCACGTTAAATGAATATACCATATATAACAACTTGGGTACTCTGAATACCCCCTTTATTTTCAAAATTAGCCAATCATTGAATGCTAAAGAATTTTAGGATTTCCCCTCTTTCCTCCAAGACCAAAGCACAAAATTTACTTGGTATTACAATGATATGCCTATAATTGACCCTACCATTTCTACCCATAACATAGTCACTCATCATGATGCCAGACCTATCAATTTAAAGATCTAATAGATGCATCCCCATATAGCCCTTCTCATTAAAGAAGAGCTTCAACATATTTTATCTATCAACTTTATTCAACCCATTGACTACCCCTCATGGGTCTCAACTATTGTACCTATTACCAAAAACATAGGAGGACTATGCATTTGTGTGGAATTTCATGACCTCAACCTCACTTATCCCAAAGATAACTTTCCTCTATTGAGCATATACCAACTAGTTGATCTTACAACCAGCCACAAGATGTTATCTCTCATGGATGGGTTCTCACGTTACAATTAAATCTTAATTGCTCCTAAATATCAGCACAAAACCACCTTTACCACCCCTTAGGGAACATTTTACTATAGATTCATGCCTTTAAAACTAAATAACACTAGTTTAACCTACCAACATGCCATGACTTATATCTTCCATGACATTATCCATAATATTGTATAAAAATATGTGGATAAACTTCTCAAAAAATCCAAGCTATAAAAGGACCATATATCCATTCTTAAGATAATATTTTAATGCCTCATCCACTACCATGTTTGCCTCAACCCCAAGAAATGCATTTTTAGGGTCTTATCAATAAATCTTCTTGGAATTTTTTTCTCCCTTCATAGAGTCAAAGTTTATCCTACCAAGATCACATCCATCCTTGATATTCTTCCTCCCACCAACCTTAATTAGCTTCATAGCTTACAGGGGAAGCTATAATCCATTCATCATTTTATCTCCTAACTTTTGGATCAGTGTCAACCCTTTCACCACCTTCTAATGAAAGATGTATCTTTTAAGTGGAATAACAACTATCAAAAGGCCTTTGATTCACTCAAAAAGTACCTTTTATCTCCATCTATCCTAACCCCTCCTAAGGATGACCAACCTTTCTACCTTCATTCTCTACCATCGACCATTCCCTAGGGGAAATGTTGGCTCACCAAAATGAACAACATAAAGAACAAGTCATATACTACATTAGCAACACACTTGTGGAATATGAGACATACTATACTCATATTATGAAATTTTGCTTAGCTTTAGTCTTCATGGTAACCAAACTTTAACACTACCTTATTAACCATAAACCTATTTCATAACCAACACTGACCCACTCAAGTACATGCACTCCAAGCCATACCAAAAATAGCATATGGCCAAGTCACTCATGCTCTTAGTAGAGTTTGATCTTGAGTTCCTTTAGTATAATTCAATCAAAAGTCAAGTCATTGCTGACTAGTTAGCGAAATCACCTTTAGTATACAACCAACCTCTTCCTCTTGAGTTCTTGAAGAGTCCATTGTGGCCCTCTCTCAAGCAAACTTTACCTATTAGGTCACCATGTTCTTTGATGGATAAAAGTGTCAACATGGTGGGGGAACTGGTATCATCCTTATACCCTTTGATGAAAAACCTTTCCCTTTGTCCTTTAAGCTTGATTTTGAATGTACTAATAACATGGTTGACTATGAAGCCCTAGTAATAAGCATTCATACTACCTTAGCCCTAGGATTCAAAATAATCAATATATTTGGTGACTCCTAACTTGTGGTTAATGAAATTAATATCTCTTACCTATGTAAGAGTGATGTTTTGCAATAGTACAAGTAACTAGTTGATGAACTCTTAGCATCATTTGAACACTACTGCATCTAGTCAACCCCATGATCTACCAACAAGTTTTCTGACACCATAGCTTCCCTTACATCAAAAATCCCATATGAACCCTTAGATTCTAATCTATTATCATTATCTATAGGCTTACCTAACCTTTTTATGTCAAACTAGACTCTCTTACCATTTTTAATGTTGAGGAGACCTAACTCGACCTTTGGTATCAACAAACCTTTTACTATCTTAACCTTAACATAGTTATTCCTAGCCTTTCTATGAGTGATTGAAGAGTGTTATTCAAAGTACCTCATATTATACCATTATATAAATAATTCTATATAAACATGGCTTTGATGGCCTCTTCTTCCATTGCCTGTATAGTCATGAAGCCTCTCATGATATCAAAGATATACATGATGGAATCTATGGAGGAAACTTTAGTGGCCTCACTGTGGTTAACCACATCCTTCATGTTAGCTATTATTGGCTTACCCTTAACCAAGACTATTATGATTATGTGAAAAAGTGTGTGAGATGTTAATAGCATGCCAATTTGCATCATTCACCTAGCCATAGCCTTTGAGTTTCCACTAATTTTTGGCCCTCTCACAATGGGGTCTAGATTTTATTGGTGAAATCAACCCTCATTCCTCATAGCAACACCATTCTATTATTGCCTCAACTAATTATTTTACCAAGTGGGTAGAGGATATGCCTCTAGTCTTTACTATAGTGTAAAATATCATCAACTTTGTCAATCATCATATTATCTACTACTTCGGTGTTCCTCATAAGATTATCATCGATAATGGTAAATACTTTAAGAACAAGTAAGTCTAAGGTCCATGTGATTAATTTTCCATAAAGTTGAGATTATCCTCACCCTAGCACCCCCAATAAAATGGATAGGTAGAAGCCTCTAACAAAACTCTTAATAACATGCTAACTAAAGTGGTCAATGCATCTAGCTAGGATTGGCATTTGCACATCCCCTTCACCTTGTGGGTGTATCATACTAGAATTAGAACCCCTACATGTGCTACCCCATTTTCTCTTATGTTTGAGTAGAGGATATCTTGCCTCTTGAATTCCAAATCCCATATCATCATGTATCTTTATAGGATCTCATTTATGAGGATGATTATCATTAGCACCATTTATCCCAACTTGAGCACTTGATGAACATCATTTAACAGCCCTTACCCATATCCATGTGTATTAAGATCATGTAAAGCATGATTATAACAAACACCTTAGAGTGTAAGAATTTAATATTGAAGACCTTATCCTAAATAAAAATCAACATGTTACTAATATGGAGAAAAGCAAGCAGGGCAAGTTTTCTTTCAATTGGCTTGGACCCTATATCATAACCCACAATATAGATAAGGAGCTTATCAGTTATCTTATCTCAAAGGCCACCCAGAACCTAATCCCCTCAATGCTTTACTTCTGCATCCATTCTATTTTTAAAAAGGATCAAACTCACCTTTTGTCTAACTTAAGCTCATCCTTTTCTCTCTACCTACATTCCGTCTCCCTATTTAGGGGAAACTAATTAAAACCAAATCATTTGATGATCTATCATTGGTATAGCCCTATCTTAAATAATACATATCATGGATCTACCCATGGCATGGTTCTCATGGTACTTTCCACCCTTTTATAATATGGATTCCCATGATTATTTTCACCTAAACCTTTTCACACCTAATCAAACTTCCTATGCTTCTAGTTTTTCCTTCATAAAGATGAACCACTAATCTGACCTAAGAAAGTCTATGTCAAGAAAAATAAAATAAAAATAATAAAATTCCTATCACTAGAAATCATGGGCCATTCCTAGCATTCACATACTACTTCCTTGAAGGATAACTATCAAAAAATTATTTGAAATTGCCAACTGTAGTTTGAAGGACAACTATCACAAAGCCTTGGACAAAGAACATAAACTTAGACCACTGCCTCTAATGATGGATAAGTAATCATTTGTCAAAATCACAAAATATTTTTGAAAGCTTCCTGCATCAATCAACTTCCCATATACATCAATCAACAAAGGACCCATCATCAAAATCATAAAAAAGCTAAAATTACAAGCCATAATCGGCTTGTAAATATAAAAATAAGATGGGATCCATAATCAGATTTCATAAGTAGACTTCTCACATCAATTATTCTACACAGTTTGAACATAGGCCTGTTTACCCTAGTTCTTTAGATACCTATAAAAGAGGCATGCTAGTCTCATAAGAAGGCCCCATTTTCACCCATCTCACCTTTACACTATATGCAAGGGATTCTTGAGTTTACTCGATGTTATGTGATCAATACACCTTTTTAAACAACCAATGAATTCTCATGTGAATCATTCAAAGGGCTCATGTTCATTAAGTCATTCTAAATTTTGGCTTTATTTTAGTCCTTGTTAATGAAGATGCATCATGCCCTCTTCTCATCATATCATGACTAGTTTATATTTTCATTATGATGTTTATCTCTTGATTATATTTTTTATTCTCCCATCTAATGTTTTTAATTAAGCTACCCTAGGTGTTTTATCTTGAAAAAATTAACAACATGCATAACCATGACCATAATATAATGACATCAATGAGAATTTAAATAATAAACCATTTTCTATCACATGTCTAGAGTCTAAACTAGTGTAGTATATACTCATTTCAATTTAGCATGTCCTAAGCATAATAATAAAGCAAATCCATCTCATTCTTAGAAATCCTATGTTAGTGTCTAGCAAGTCAACCATAACATAAACATAATCCAAGGTCAAATATAAACATCACATCATAAGTATTAAACATTAACATCAAGCCATAAACGATAAACTATGAACATGAGCATAAATAACAATAATATGTATAACTTATGACTCAAAATAGAATAATAATGTGTATAAAGTAGATATACATGATTCTCTATAAAAAATTTACATCTCACCACATTGGGTTAAAGGTTGGAATCAAAATGATATACAAAATGTCATACTCTAGCTATATCTATACCCTAAGAGCACCACTACCTCTTAGGGTACCACTAGATCCTAGTACTTCCCACCTGATGTGCTTATTAATCCCCCAACTATCCCTATCTATTTAGATACAAATTTTCCCACTACCCTAGTGTTGCTACAATGGGACCACCTATCAAGCTAGCCCTATACTCAACCCTTCAGCGCTCATCTAGACACTATGTTAGAATAATAGCCTTGTAATACCATAGCTCCTCTACCATAGCTAGGCATCATTTCATGGGGGTAAAACTTAGTGGAACTACCTATGATACTACTCCTCCTACTCTCTACCTCAGATAATTCCTCTCCTGGGTCACCAAGCCTAGATAAGTCCTTGCTTGATCCCTCTTCCCTATGATGGTAGCAAGCTAACCCTATAAGGTCACAACCTAAACTTGTAGTTTGATAATATGGCCTTGTAACATGGCCATCTACCCCTAAAATAATTTTATTTATCCTTGTGTAGTGGCTAAAGCCACCCCTACCTATCTATCATGGCCAATCAGATCCATAGCCATTGGTGTCACATCTTTTTCATCTCTTCCAATGTCTATAGCTACATATATGGGCTGGTATCATGCCATGTACCCATATATAAACTTCTAATAATATATCATTTCCCTAGCACGTAGCTCCTCATACTATAGAAAATTAGGCATAGGATGTGGATCTAGTAATAGGTTCTCTGAATCCTCTCTCTTGTACTTGGGGAATGGACCTAGGACACCATATACTAGGTTGAACTATAGACATAGCGTATTGAATAAAATTAGCTCCACCTCCCCATATCACATACCAATTATCCATTTATATCTCTATAATGAGAGTATTTGCCTCTTATAACTAGGACATACTAAAAACTAGACATATGGCCTCTAGGTGATATCTCCTATCACCAATGGACCCAATGCACCCTTGAACTACTCAACATCATGAGCACCACCTCCTACACATGATGTATAAAAATAATCCCTCCATCATATAAATCCAATAAGGAAGTCAATATGTGTAAAACCTATCCATGACAACCCTCTAGCCTCAACACCCAAATATGCCCATAGGCCCAACAATGTAGAACTAGGTTGACACTAATGTCATACTACCTGTGGGCACTAAAAACCCATAGCTCCCTATAGATCTATACCAAAAAAATAGGTACCCAACCAAATATCATTACCCTAAAAATATATCTACCAAAACCCCTAGTAACAAAAAACAAAATCTCTCACTGCTCAAGTTGAAAAGCCCAAAGCATGTCATAATAATAATAATGAGCATGGTCATGAGTCTCCTCTCAGCTATAACCCTTTGATATAATGTAATATACCTAAATCCCCTAACATTCCATCTAACTTGATCACTCTCATCTCCATACAATAACTCGATGTGATCATCTTGATCCTCTCACTCTGTGTGGTATATTGGATCCCCATGGAGTGGAAGTTGAGTAATCCTATGCACATCCTTAAGAAATATGGTCATCTAATTAGTTAGAAGAAATAAGGTGTTCATAGTAGGATCCCATCTCTTGATGAGAACTATAACCATATACACATTTTGAGGCACATATTGATAGTGCCTCATCACTCATAGCCCCACCTCCTCCATGTGGGCCCAATTAGTTGGGGTCATCCCCTACTAGATTTATGCAAATATATATGGTACATGGTCATGTATATATATTTTCTCCCTAGCCTACACCAAGTTATAAGGAAAACTTAGTTACCTATACCTTTATCATTTACCCTACCCTTGAAACACTTGGCATATCTCTTTATTTCTATTAACCATCTACCCCATGCCTACTAAGTTGATTTCTATCATGCAAGACTTACCTAATAAAAACCATCTTGCCTTAGCATTTAAAAGCTCTCTATAATTCTTGTTAACCTAGTTAACCACTAATGTTCATGATGATTGTTGGTGGTCAGGCATGCTCTATTCTAAGGGTGTCCACCATCGATGGTCAACCTACTCATTGATGGTCACTATGGACATTCTATGGTTAGAATGCTTAAACCCTAGATACCCCCAAAACCTACATAAATGGTTGATAAACCCCATAATTAGTTAACCTAACCCCTATACCCACCTTAACTCACCTACCCATGTGATCAATTTGTAATTTCACCCATCCATCTACCCAAACATGACAAAAACCCTCCCTAGGGCATAATAAACCAAATTAAGCATTTCACCCTACCCTAACCTCCCAACCCAATGCAAATGCATAAAATCCAACTAATCTATCAAATTCATGACACCCCTACCTCATTTCATGACCTCTATCATGGTTTTGCCCACAAACTTGCTCATCCTCACCCATGCTTGCATTCTCCCTACATCTTGATTGCTCCCTACATCTACCTCAATAAACTATCAAAATCTACCTAAGAAAAATACCCTCAATAATAATTTTCAGCACTAAACATAAAAAAGACTAGATCTTAGCATCAAAATCAAGTAAAAGTAAACGTGAGTAAAACTTCATTTAATTTCACTTTTACCTAGTATGTTTTTAAGGTTCTTACCCTGACCATTGATGGTTAGGGTGATAATTGATGATTATCCTTGGGGAAATTGATCATTGATGGTCAGGTTGCCCCATTTTTTAGCTCTTACCTTCTACAATCCATCTCTCAATAGATTTAGCATCAACACACCTACCCATAGTGTCTACCTTCTCCACCACCTTGACCACCTTATCACCTCACTATTGATATATTTTAGCCTAACTAGCATGCAATTTAAGACACCTTTTAGCTATTACTTTGACCATAACAACAACATTTCCATGTTGACCCTCTTTAAACTTATACCACCTACCCTACTTGTGTCTTCTTAGGAGCACTTCTTACCTTGGATACCCATGACACTTGACCTATTTGTGTTTTTCATGGGATCACTTCCTACCTTGGATACCCATGGTAAAATTGACCCTATTTAGGAGACTAACAAGTGTACCTAACTACCACACCTAAATTATGGTCATATAGTACTCTGGTAACTTGTCCCTTAAAATCGACCTTTATTATTTTCAACCATGAAAACCTTGTCTTTATTTGATCTTGGCTATCACACTTTTTGTCACACTTCATGTACCTCATTATGCCTTAGTACCAAACCTATCACCCACCTCTATAACATTCACCTTCATCATCACCCTCACCCACCTTGTCAAACCCACACCTGATTCTACTTTACCTCATCACCTCATATTTTGAGGGGGAAAACCTTATCCCATGCTCAAGGCAATTAGAACTTTAACCAACATCAATTTTTATTTTATAGCTCATTCATTCAAGCTACACAATAAAAAGGGGGAAAATGTAAACACCAAAAAATTGCACACCATGATTCCAAATGTTGAAATACCATTAGTAGCCTTAGGACCCCCTTTAGACAATTCAACCCTCCAACCCCTAACCCATCCTGACTTATAGTTAGTTTAATTAAAATATCTTAGCCTAACCTTTTAGTCAATCTAACATTTTACCCTCAACTTTTGATGGTTAGGTTAATTATCGATAGTCACCTTGACTATTGATGATTAGGGTGTACCTCCTTAACAACTAGCATGAAAGTCACCCACATTAATTTTCTAATATTTTCTTATCTAAATATTTTTACAAGCCATTGCATGTGTAAATTAAATTTATGAGGCCCAATTCATGTGTTTTTGTTACTCTCTTACCTTGGCTATAAGAGAGAGGAGAAAAGAGGTTAAATCCATCAACAATCATTATCAAGAGCTTATACATCCAAGAGTTTTTTTTATAGGTCAATCATTATCATTAATCCAATAAATTAGCTATCATATTGTAGAGTAAAAAATACTCTACATTTCATTCTAATTTTCAGTTGTGCACTGAAAAATTTTGTCCCCACACACTTTGTTTCGAGATGGCAAAGTTTTGAAATAGAGCTTGGGCTTGATTTTCTTTTTGCCTCATTTTGTCTAAGTGTCAAAGTCAAGAGGAAGCTGCCAAGTGTCATCGGCTGAGGCATATTTCATAATTTCTATAAGTTGGTCAGGACATGCCACATATCTCATAGTAACTCAATGGAACGTGACAAGTGTCAGCATCCACATTTCATATCAGCACCCATGTTTCAAATCTCTTTTAAGAGAAAGGTTTCAATAAGCTAAGTATCAGGATCAGGCAGAGAGCACCAAGTGCCAATCATGGAAGGTTTCAATTTGATTTTCTAAAAAATGACAAAAGACACCATGTTTCCTAGCTAAAGAGAGTAGAAGCCACCACGTGTTGAGATCTGAATTATCTTCATTTTGTTTCACTGATATAGTAAAGATTGTGGTGGGTCTCAAGTTTTGTTTCTAAAGCAAGCAGAAGCTGCCAAGTGTCATTGTCTATGTAAATATGAAATGAGGCCTAATTGTTTCTATAATATAAATAGAGTAAAGTAGAGACTAACACGTGTCACCTTCTACAGATTTCTCAAAATATGGCTAAAAGAAACAAAGATTGCCACATATCCCTAGTTAAGTGAAGTGGAGATTGCCACATGTCCTTTGTTGAGGCAAGCAAAAATTGCCACCTATCCCTATGCCCTTTTTAAAGTTGCTCGAGTGAGAAACACTATGGGTCTTATTTTTTGTTAAGTTGTTAAAGTTTTGAAGAAGTGGATTGCGATAGGTGTCAAAGGTGGAACACTCCTAAGTAAAGACACAAAAAGAGTATAAGTTATGTGAAAAGTGTCGTGTGTCTTTGGTAAGTGCTGCAAAACATGCCAAGTGTCATTTTTTGATTCATCCTAAATAAAGAGAAGGTTTATAAGAGGAAAAGGGGAATCAGCTATGTGTCCTCTTCCATTTAATAGAAGGGAGCATCCTATGATCTGTTTCAGCCAATGAACTACTAAAAGACAGAGCATTTCAAAATCTAAGAAATATCTTTTGTTAGACACTTCCAATTCAGTTAGATTTCAGTTGGGCCATTAGATTGGGAACACACAAACAATCTAGAGTGAATCCAAGGCTATAAATAGGGGTACAGAGATCACCAAAGGTGGAGGAGATACTTAGAGAGAATTTTCTGAGAGAATTATTGTCAAGAATTTTAGACTTTCTAGAGCTATGATTAGGAATATCATTTGCCTTTGTTCTATTTTATTGAGTTAGAAAGTTTATGTAACTATGCATATTTTTGTGCCCTTATGTGACTGGAGAATAAATAAGAAGATTGAATCTTGTGCCTTTGTTGATATTTTATGTGTCACTGCAAAAGTAGTCTAAGCTGTGAGCCTTTATTTCTATTGTTTTCATCTTTTACATTGATCATGTCTTGTTTGCTCTTAAATGTAATTGAATCTTACATATAGTTTCACTGTGCTCAGATTAAGGGTCAAATTACATTTAGGCACATCACCATAGTTAGATTTTCTTTCTTTGCATTTGTGTTTTTTTTTTGAAATTCCTATCCCTTTTCCTAGTATATACTTGATATAAAGAAGAGACCAGCTTCTTAAAAGTCTAGAGCTTGTTTCAAGTTGCAAGTCCCACATCTTGAAACTTCCCATTGTTGGTGTTAGAAACAAGCATAATTTTAACCATCAACAGTTTTTGGCATACCTAAGGGGACACTATATTGAAGTTTCTTTCAAGATCCTATGAACTAGAGAGCTACAAAGAGTCAGAGCTGTGAACCAGTAACCAAATCTTAGTCTACTATAAATCTAGGTATTCTTTTGACACATTTTGTAACTAGTCCTAGAAGAAGAGTCAACCAATTTATACCAATACCAAGAGAAAATATGGGAGCCCCTATAGCCCCAATAAATTATTCAAGTTGGAACATTGGTAGTCCTTTGATTCTCCCAATACCACCAGCCACTTGGGACTCTATCCCAGTGAATGCCCTAAAATCTCTACCCAAATTTAATGGGCAAGACTTCAAAACACCTAAAGAACATCTGCAAGATGTATCAGATGTCTATGCTATGCATGTTGTCACATAGCAAAATGTGGCCATAAGATTATTAACAGTTTCTTTTAAAGCCAAAGCTCTAGAATGATACCAGTCCTTGACCCCAAATACCATATCTACATGGGATCAGCTTGGAGATATTTTCTTTGAAAGATTTAAAGAGAAGGGTGATAAGTCTTCTTTATTACAGTAATTAATTACCATCCAAAGGGCACCACAAGAAGTAATGACTGAATTCAATTCCAAATTTCAAAAGACTTGGGAAAGGATTCCTACTACAGCTAGACCATTACCAGGTATGGCTATAGTGTTTTATCTTAAGGCTTTAAATTTAGACATATCTATTATGATTCAGTCACTTGGAGGTTAGACTCTGCTAAGCTTATGACTATGCAGTCAGAGCTGAAAATAATTTGATAGATGCTGGAAAGTTGTCTCATAGGCCTCCTATGCCCATGTTTCTAGATATTTCCTTACCATTACCTCAAGAATCCCCTAAATCCATAGCCACACCTATGTCTATGTACACATATCCTCAACCACCTGCTAAAGAAATTGTCCTTGCCTAGTCATCTGAGCTGGATGATATCGAGAATATCTTAAGGACATTTTCTAATGAGTTGATTAATATAAAGAGAAATCAGAATACTTTCCCTAGGCCTCCATATTAAGGATATCAATGAAATATATTCTCATTACAGCCAAATCACTATTAGGGTCTTCAAAGGCAAAATAACCCTCAGCCAACAAATCAATTAGTTAAAGTCCCTACACCCTCACAAACTGTTCCCCCCAATTTGAATAGGGAGATTGTTCCAGGGCAAAATAATTATGTGGATAACACTAATGCCTAGTGTTTCCCTTACAATAATGCTGATAAACCTAGAGATTGTCCCATGGGTAATCTGCAACAAAAGGTGGTAGAGCAAAGAAGAAGGGATGGATAGTTTACAAGTTCCAGTGACAATCAAGCCTACTAGTCTTCTGGTATGCAAAATTCAATCTTAATGGCTTAGATGCAAGGGATGTCTTTGCAATAAGAGGAAGAAATATCCCTAGAACATGCTTTGTTCTCATGGGTTGAAGATTAAGAATTAGTTTTCTTGAACAAAGCTTCCACTTCCAAGAAACCAGTGGTGTAATCAGATTATTATACTAGATCAAGGAGAAGGATGGTGGAACAACCTGAAGTTGTAAGTATTCAAGTCCTAGAGAATCCTCTATTTCAAGGATGAAGAAACATAGCTACTAGAAAAGAAGTGCCTCAGCCAGTGCAGAATCAAGTAATTCATGCACAAATTCAAGAAAAAACAAGATATCCTTATTTTCAAAGAACTCAGACTCTAGGACCAATAAATGTGGTGGATCAATTGAAGAAGACTCTAGCACAAGTATCAATATGGGATATATTGGCTATTCTTGAACAAAATACACTACTATAAGAAGCTCTACAAGGCCAAGCAGTACCCAAATGTACTATTATCAAAGGATCTGCTAAAAAAGAAAAGCTAAAAGACATAGTTCATCTACAGATAATAGCCCTAGTGAACAATGCACCTGAGGTAAGCAAATCCAAACTATATCCCTTCTATTTAACTCTGATAGTTGGAAAGAAATTGCTACATAATGCAATGATTAATTTAGGGCCTAGTACTATAGTAATGCCTAAGAAGATAGCTAATGCTTTAAAAATTAAGTATGAACCACTCACTAAAAGAGTCATGCAGTTAGATGGCAAAGCAGTATCAATAATAGGGAGAATTAAACAACTCCCATTATAATTATATACTTGTCCCAATATAATTGTAAATTAAGATGTAGTAGTCATAGATATACCTCTTATTTTTGGCTTATGTTTATCAAGAGACTTTACAGCCAAGATAGGAGGATATATGTCCCTTGATTGGTCTCACCTCCTCCTAAAAACCAAATATGGTTCAAAAATGAAGATATTATCTAAGCCATTATATAAGGATCACCTCACCAATGAACCAATTGAAAAGTTAGAGGTAGCTCATGCTATGATGAAAAAAGAAGAAAGGGTTTTTTTTGAGGAGTTAGGTGAATGGAATGAACATGATCAAGAAGAGGAAAATGATCATTTATTAGCTATGATGCAAAGTGACCCATATGGAAATTATGACTCCATTGGTTTGGGTACTTATGTCATATTTGAGGAAGATCATAAAATCCAAAATGTTTTAAGGGAAGAAAAGTCAAAAGATACCTCTTCTATTAATCCTCAGGTCTCTCAACATGAATTCTATATTCTGAGTGAGAAGTCACGAGTGTATGCCTTAATCTCTGATGAAGAAGAGATAATTTCTAACTTTCTTCTTACTTTTCAAGATGATGTGGAAGAGCATGGACATTTCATTGATCATGATTTGAATGATTTGTTTAAAATCATCAAGTTAGGTTATACTATTTTTCAAGAAGGCTGTGAGCTGGTTGTAGATGAACAAAACAACATTGAGACTCAATTACATATGCAAAATTATTGCAAACTTTCAGAATTATCCTCTCAAGAGGTTGGCAATTTTGAAGTCATTAAAGAGGATGATCATGTAATAGAACCTGAGTTTAAGGTAGAAGGAGATAATCCAATAAATGATATATATCAAACGGCTTCTGTTGATGAGCAGATAGTCACTAATTTCTTGATAAGACATACTAGTATCAAAAAATGGCATTTAACAAGCTTCCAAGAACAAGAAGAGTTTATATATGTTGGAAGTAGTTTTGACTTAGACTCACTCAAATGCAGGCCAATCAATGTGGCATACAAAGAAAGCAAATCACCAGAGCTACATCTAATTCAACCATTTGTCTGGCAACATAGGTCATCTTGTCATGAAGGATACTTTAGAAATTCTTCTTTTGATCTAGGGGGAGATAAGGATAATTGGTTAATGTGTTATAGTTAGATAGTTTCCCCTTTCCGTATTACTTTGTTTTCCCATTTTTGTTTTCCCACTTTTCTTTTAAAAAAGTGTTCTTTGGACACATAGCAGCTCAGATTTTTTTCAAAATTTCTCAATACATTGAATTTCTCCCAAATCTTTAGCAATCCCCAAGGTAGCTTGTGTTTCCACTTGCATAACGCGTTTGTCTCACTGTCCCATAAAGATTGAGTAAGATTTGCTAATGGTTATTTGAGTTTAATGACATTTTGAGACTTGATAGGTCAATAAATACCTCTTAACAAGAGTTAAGGCTTACAGTTTCTCAAACATTCCTACATTTGTGAGAAAATATTTGCTACTTGCATTTTCAGTTCCTAGTAAACTTGCTTCAATGAAAGTGTTTTTATTTTGCAAAAGTTTATACTAGTTATCACAAAATAGATATAGAGATGGATGGAGCACAGTCTTCAAAACAAGGAGCTGAGATGCATGAATCCCTTGACAAGTTTCTTGTGAGCAAGTCATATGCTTCAGCTCCCACACAATCATTGAAGACCTATCCACATACTAGAATCCCTGAAGTTGGTCAAGCAAGTGACCCAGTAAGATAAAAGATTATGCAAATGGAGTCATGGACCCAATTCTTTAAAGAGCTAGTAGCAAAAATCTTAAAGAAGAGGCACATCAAAAGTGTCTTCAAAGGGTTAGAGTAGGTTAATATGAGACATTTGCCATGAGGATATGGACTTCACAATTGGCACAATTCATTGTCCTAGCTGTACATTCATGCCCTGACTTGGTTGAATTATATGAGACTTGTTTCATGCACCCTCAAACACTATACAATGGGGTACATTCATGGTGCAAATCACACCGTAGGATATTAAGGATATTTTAGCCCTGTATCATGATAAGACATCTACATTTTCCACTATTGCTAAAATGCAAAGAATGTGGGCAAACATCAGTACTCAATTGAGATTCTTAAGATCTGAATTGTAAATGGGTGATGATGATACTACTATACCTACACTCCCTATAACAAGAGCCCAGTTCACACAAGCTATCCAAGACACACTATCTATGATGGATTTCATCTTTAAAATGAAGGATGATATGGTAGTCTATGGAGAACAAATGGCTATCCTCTTTAGGCTGAAAATTGTTGACAAAACTCAGGAGTATCGACTTGACTTTTTTGAACAAATTGCATACTCAATGGTGGATCAATTGGTCCATTTCAAATCAAAAGGAGTTTTTAGGTACTCCTCTTATTTGTTTCACCTCATACTATATCAAAACTTTGACATCTTTTCCCAACATATGCATCTTGATATGTATGACCTAAGTTTCAATTTACAAAGGACCATTCCTATGTCTGCATGGACACATATTTTATCAAAAACTAGTGACCCATACAAATTTTGGGAACTATTTATTACCCCTACTTTTTATCACCTCATCCTTGAACCAATTATGAATAGACTATTTCCAAGTGTTTCAAACCTTCTGTCTAGTTGCCCAATTCCTTGTGATTTCTATTTTGGATCCCACCATACAATTATAAGAGTCCATGGTTTTTGTGGGGAACCAATGTTGCTACCTAAGATTTTGACTCTTAGGTTAGCATTCTTAGAGGTCACTAGGTAGGTATCTATAGTAGATAATGAATATGGCTTTGGGAAGAGGAAGATAAAAATGTATGACCTCCCATGGATGACAAACAACATGGTATTAGAAGCCAGAGATGCTGAGATTGTGCTGCTTAGAAAGTTGGCCTTCCTAGGTTTCCTGCTAATTAAAGACAAATGGGAATATGACCCAAAGGTTTCATAGCTTCTTGGATAAGGACTAGTAGGGTTGCAACTAGAATTACACATGAGGGCCACCCTTTTTGGGAAAATAGGAAAAATTCTAGAGAAGATACTCCTAGATTTTATGTTGAATTAACAGATTTGCCCCTTCCACAAAATAGACCATGGGAAACTTTATATGTTAAGTAGAGGGATTATGATCCTAAAGTCAGAATGACTTCTGGCTTAAGAAGGACACTAAAGAATAAAGATTGGGATGCTGAGAAAATAGAAGCCTATTGGAAATATATGCAAGAAATTTGTCAAACAACCCATTCTTTCAAGAACATGGACTCAGATGAGAGATGGGAGGAAATCTAGGATGAGTGCCATCTCTCCCCTATATCTAGCCCAGAGACAAGTAATTTTATGACATCGGGTGTAGAGCCAGAAGCCAGAGTAGGGTCTAGCCATGAATCCTAGGCCCTAAGGCAAACTACAGCTACAATCACTATAATAATTTGGCCCCAAACTCTTAGCATCATGGAATAATAAAAGAGTGTGATGCTTTCATCACTGAAAGCTTCCCCATTGGTAGTAGTTATTGAAGTTCCTAGTTCCCCATAAGCACCACTGATAATAGTGGTAAATTTTGAAGAGAGGGGAGCACATTAAGAAGAAGAAACACCAAAGAAGAGAAAGAGGGTGCAATTTTAGTTTGATTCAGAGGAAGTAAAACCTTCACAATGCCAATTATAGAGTATTGTAATTGATCCTCAAGTAAGTATTATTCTTCTTTCTCTTTTCAATCTCTTTCTTCTCTTGTGGGCATGATGATTCCATCTAGCCAAATTTTATCCCCTGCCACTTCTGCCATTCCCATTTCTCACTTCACCCCATCTATCCCTACTCAAGCTTTAAAATTACCTCACTTTTCCCCCTCTGTTCCCAAGAAACTTTCCCCTTAAATTTCCCATAGCCAACAATTGGCTATTCAATATGGTTTGCCACAGGGACATCCTTTTGCAAGTGGGCACATTATTTCTCCTTCTACCTTCCAAACCCAAGTAGATGCTACTAGGAAGGCAAGGGAAGCCTGAAGAGAGAAAAAGAAGATCAAGGAAAATAAAGCTTTGGCTACACCCCATATGTGGTCACAATTTGACCCAATTCAATAGCAATTTATGGTGAGTCATTTGTCACCAAATGTAATCAATCCAATGGAGCAGATGCAGCTAGAAGACTACACAATGAATGCAGTGGCCATATATATGTCCCTATTTAGGCCATAAGACAAAATTGAGCTACTAACTGAATCCACTTCTATAGTTTCTGAAGACTACTTGAAGACATCAAGGAGGCTATAGAAGATGGAGTCCAATTTAGCCAAGGAAAAGGCAAACTATAATAGTTTGACCATAGAAATCAATAGAAAAGACAATGAGATAGAGAATCTAAATAAACAGTGACAAGATACTATTTCTCTTCAGACTCACTAGGTAGTCCAGGCCCAAAATGATTCCTTAAAAGTAGGGCTAATGCAAGTAAAAGATGCGGTGATGATCCTAAGGCAGGAAAAAGTAGCATTGCAAGAAAAATGTGAGGAACACCTGCTACAGGTTACCCAATTGCAACAAAAGTTGTTAAGTGAATAGAATAATACTGTGGCTATACAAGCCAAATTTGAAGTAGAGCAACAAAGATCAAAATAATTGACACTGGAGTTGGCTAATAGGCCAAAGAATGTTAGAGTGTTAAGTCTAATGAAGGAGCTTTATGAATCCATGTGGAAAAGAATCTCTTCAAAGATTATTTAGCTCAGGCCTTCTCTCACTTTCCTACTAAATGCAAAAAAAATGTGTGAAAAGGTGGATGATTCAATTGCAAACACTCTAGCTATAGTTTTTGGAAGAGTATTGGACTCTAAAATGTTACTATAAAGGCTTTATGATGCAACAAATGGAACATTGTTAGTAGCAAGAATTGAGAACAAAATGGTCGTTGTTAAGTGAGTGAATGAGGTTCTCAGTTGTAATTCTACAACCATCAGTTGTAGAGAGCTTCTTGACATAATGAAAGAAGGAATCAATGAAATGAAATATCACATTGAAGACCTAGTACAATTAGGTCTTCCTTCTCTGTTTCTTGATGACAACATAGTGCTAATGGTTGATGAAATTGAACCTTTTCTATTGGCCAAATAGAATGATCAGTTAGTTTTTTAGGATCTAAGGGATGATTCATCAGTCCCTGAAGTATAAGCTATCTTGGTTCCTATTTCCCAGCTTGAATTCAAATTGAAGGCTGCAGTTCAGATTTTGTAAAAATTTTCACACAAGGATATTATTAACCTTGATTTAGCCTTTACTGAATTGTAGAATAAGTAGGGGTTATCTCATGGTGAGTGGTCTGCCTATCAAACAACATTGCTGAAGTTGTAATTTTACAATTTTGATCTAGTGGGAGTTGTGGTTTCTTTTTTGAGTAGGCTCAAAAGTCCTTGGGGTTGGCAATAACTGTAGAGTAAAAAATACTCTACGTTTCATTCTAATTTTTAGTTGCACACTACAAAATTTTATCCCTGCACACTTTGGTTTGAGATGGTGAAGTTTTGAAATAGAGCTCGGGCTTGATTTTATTTTGCCTCATTTTGTTTTAAGTGTCAAAGTCAAGTGAAAACTGCTAAGTGTCATCAACTGAGGCATCTTTCATAATTTCTATAAGTTAGTCGAGACATGCCATGTATCTCATAGTAACTCAATAGAATGTGACAAGTGTCGGCATCCACATTTCATATCGGCTCCCACATTTCAAATCTCTTTTAAGCAAAAGGTTTCAACAAGCTAAGTATCAAGATTAGGCAGAGAGTGCCAAGTGGCAATCATGAAAGGTTTCAATTTGCTTTTCTAAAAAATGATGAAAGATGCCATGTATCCTAGCTAAAGAGAGCATAAGCCACCACGTGTTGAGATCTGAATTATCTTCATTTTGTTTCACTGATATAGTAAAGACTATGGTGGGTCTCAGGTTTTGTTTCTAAATCAAGCAGAAGCCACCAAGTGTCACTATCTATGTAAATATGAAATGAGGCCTAATTGTTTCTATAATATAAATAGAGTGAAGAACTAGCACGTGTCACCTTCCATAAGTTTCTCAAAAGGTGGCTAAAAGTAATAGAGATCACCACATATCCCTAGTTAAGTAAAGTGGAGATTGCCACGTGTCCTTTGTTGAGGCAAGTGAAAATTGCCACCTATCCCTATGCCCTTTTAAAATTTACTCAGGTGAGAAACACTGTGGGTCTTATTTTCTATTAAGTTGTTAAAGTTTTGAAGAAGCAGATTGTGATAGGTGTCAAAGGTGGAACACTCTTGAGCAAAGACACAAAAAGAGTATAAGTTACGCAAAAAGTGTCGTGTGTCTTCGGTAAGTGTTACGGAACATGCCAGGTGTCATCTTCTGGTGCATCCTAAATAAAGAGAAGGTTTTCAAGAGGAAAATGGGAATTAGCTAAGTGTCCTCTTTTATTTAATAGAAGGGAGCATCCTGTAATTTGTTTCAACCAATGAACTATCAGAAGATAGAGTGTTTCAGAATCTAAGAAATATCTTCTATTAGACACTTCCAGTTTGGTTAGATTTCAATTGGGACATTAGATTAGGAACACATAGAAAATCTAGAGTGAATCCAAGGCTATAAATGGGGGTGCAAAGATCACTAGAGGAGGAGGAGATACTTAGAGAGAATTTTTTGAGAGAATTATTGTCAAGAGTTTTAGACTTTCTAAAGCTGTGATTAGGAATATCATTTGCCTTTGTTCTATTTTCTTTAGTTGTAAAGTTCATGTAACTGTGCATGTTTCTGTGCCTCTTATGTGACTGGAGAATAAATAATAAGATTGAATCTTGTGCCTTTGTTGATATTTTCTGTGTCACTACAAAAGTAGTCTAAGCTGTGAGCCTTTATTTCTATTGTTTTCATCTTTTACATTGATCATGCCTTGTTTGCTCTTAAATGTAATTGAATCTTACATATAGTTTCATTGTGCTTAGATTAAGGGTCAAGTTACATTTAGGCACATCACCATAGTTATATTTTCTTTCTTTGTATTTATTTTTCTATTAAAATTCCTATCCCTTTTCCCAATAAACACTCGATATAAAGAAGAGACCAACGTCTTAAAAATCTGGAGGTTGTTTCAAGTCACAAATCCCACATCTTGAAACTTCCCTTTGTTGGTGTTAGAAACCAACACAATTTTAACCATCAACACATATTAGAGAGTTGATTTGTTGCTACCTCTCTACAAAGTTCTCAAGTACTTTTACTATATCAAGATCGATTTAGATTCCACTAATAGGTCAACTACCTCAACTACCTACCCAATCAATTTTTAATAAGATAATTACTTATTTCTCAGTATTCATTTACTTTATTTCCATTTCATAATCAACCTAGGTCTTACCCATTTATTAGAATCTATCTTTTGAATATCATCAATTAACCCTTTTACCAACCTAAATCCTTACATAGTAACCATCGATGGTTGACTCAACTGTTGATGGTTTGTCTAACCAATGATGGTTAGCCTAACTATCAATGGTCACCTTAACCACTGATAGTCAACCCAACTACTGACGGTCATTGTGGTAATGAAAACTAGAAAGCTAATTTCACCTATGTATTCCAAACAAACCTAATTTTTTATGTTCCTACCTATTCATAGACCTCTCTAAATTTTTTTGAAGTAGACCCTAACCCTCTAACACTAGTATTAATTAGTTTATTACTAATTTAATCATTTCTAGTCTATCTTCTTAGTAAGCATTCTTGTGTTCAATTTTGGTACCTTTTGCTTATTGATGCAAGTAATTTCCTTTATAATTTATAAACTTATTATTTAAAACATGTGGATTGATAGCCCTCAAGGAAGCTCGTGCTTTCAAGATCTAGCTATTGCTAGGCAATCCACTCAACTATCTATCTAACAAACAAGTTTGTGTTAGTGATTTATTCTATAGGCCATCCTCCCAAGCCAAAGAGGATCTCTTCACAATCTTCTAATTCAATGTGTGCATTATCAATCAGGTTTTTCAACCATACTTGTACTTAGTTTCTTTTTTTCCCCCTTTTGATAATATGCAAAATTTCATTGAAACATACCTTTCCCTCATTTTGATGTTTATTT